>CABFWB010003759.1:0-12902 GCA_902151455.1 Timema bartmani | reverse complement strand
AAAAAAAAAAAAAAAAAAATTAAACTCACCTCTGGAAGAGAAGTGAAGAAATCAACGAATCCTTTCTGCTGTTGGTCATCTACAAAACAAAATAAAGGTTTGAAAATAAACTGATTATAAATAAAACATTTATTTTACTCTGTCTACACAGTCTTCATTTTGTAGTCTCATATTAACTACATTTTTATTTACATGCCACATTAACTAGATATAATTTTAAATAAGTAGATAAGTTGTTAAATTAATTTAGGTCCTTTATTTTATTGGGCGCAATATAGGGTTCATGGTTAGTGAAATAAAATGGCTAGGTCAGTGAGAATGTGTCAAAAGGGGTTTTAATGTGAAACTTAGCAAATGAGCTAAGCATGAAATTCATATTAAAGTTACCAACGCTTGAATGTTAAAAACAGTATTTATACTTTACCGGATTCACGGCCTAAGAGGATTTGGGGACCCCCCTCCAAATGAGGAACCAAGGAATGGGGTACAATGACATGGGACAAAACACGACCCCGTCTACGATATTTTTTACAAATCAATTAAAACATTGAGAATAGCTTTTGCAAGTCAAATAAAACATTGAGAATTTCTTATTACTGCACTTAATAGAGGTCTACAGGCAATGAGTTCTAAAGAAATATTCCTGAGCGATAGTATAGCCAAGCTCCAAGGTGGGACGAGGAACGTTTTGGACGATTTGTGATTAAATACAATTTATAGACTTATTATATTCCTGCTTCTAAATCAAGGTTGGGTGGAACAAGAATGCATTCCATAAAATATGCCTATAGGTGGAAAAATGTACTTTAACTGAATAAATACATTGTTGACACTCACCTTACAAAGAGTTCAATGTGATGATTTTACCCTTAATTGCAATACAGATGACATAAATCCCATTGATTACATCATCCCTAAAGTATCTTAAGGGGAATAAATTGAGTGGGTGGGAGGAGGAGCTATTATGCGACCCATCCACGTTCGAGTCTGGCTTGGCTCATTTTCTAATTACCTAAACTCGTAGTTGGGAGGGGTGTCACGAGCCGGGCTTGGCATCATACGATTCGAGTCCGGCTCAGCTTGCCAGGGTCGTCTTTTAAATACATCAAATTGGTTGTTAATTCAACTAGGCTTATGAAAGACTCACGTATTTACTAATAATTATACAAGACTTAGCTTAATCCATACCTAAAGTGAGTTGTTGATTTGGTTGAACTGCCATGATTAAAGTTGATAAGAACTTTGATAAAAGTCTGACAGTTAACTTTAGGTCGAAATAACTCTGACATAAACAAAAGTATTATTTAAAAATAATCATTTAATATCGGTGTAGAAAAGTGTTGACAAAGTGACACAAAACGCGCCAGATTATTGAAGATGTTACCAACATAATAAGATCTTTACTTGAAATATATCACTTTATTAGGAAGTAGGGAAAAGTCTTTAGCCACTAGTAGCGCTAGTAAACAAAATAAAGCATTTAGTTGGCGGGATTTTGAAGCTTCAATGTATTATATATTATGTTCATAAATATATCGCATTATGTCAGGTATAGAAAGAATAATAACTATATATTATATTATATTACATCATATTATATGGATTTATAAAATTGAATCTTTCTAGGTGATAAATTTTTGTCCATAATAGGCCATAATTTACAAATTATTATTAATAAGATTTGAGATGAACTAATCATCATTTTTAAATAGAAGATACAACATCGATATTTTAAGCACCATGATGACTGAGTATGCCTTGAATCTACTACACAGGTTAGAGCTGTGCCTAACTATAAATGCATGGCTCCAAACAAATATTTTTATTTAAAAAAAGTTTATTAATTCAATATTTTTCTTCCGTCTTTATTTGAGTAACATAATATCTGGGCATATTTTATGGTTTGTATGGTATTTTAAAACCACGTAAAAAATAGTTAATGAAATATTGCCAATACAATGTTTCCATTTCAACGCATTTTAAATGGGGAAACAAAAATTATGCATGGCTTAATTTATTTTCTCTTGGAAATTAGAATAAGAGTTTATAGCTGAGTATTTTTAAAATAACTTATTCTTATTTGTAAATGTATGATTCGTGTTAAGTTCAATTATTTCAAAGATATTGAACTCTAACGAAGTGTATGCATATTATTTTTAGTAAATACCTACATTGCTTTAAAGAAACTAATCTCTATGCCAAGAGTTTTCTTTGAAGATAATAGGTACCGCTACTGATGCCTTTGCTAGCAACTAGAGTCGTGTGCATTTTGAACAGTTGGTTAAACCTTTACATGTGTCGACTTTTTTTTCCATGTTAAAGAAGGAGCAATTTAGGAGATTGTGTTCACAGGTCAAAGTAGAGCTTATCGCCATATAAATCCAGATCGTTTATGACAGGAGCAAATTCTTTACACTTTGGGAGATTGTAAAACATTGAATAATTTGCCTAGTCAAATATAAACATCTTATAAATCTAACATCCAAAACCTAAAAAAAAATAAAAAATATCTTAGCTTCCTTTTGGGTAAATAATAGTATAGTTATTTAAACACGAATATATATAACTAAAATCAAGACCGTAGTCAGGGGGGGGTTTTCGGGGTTCAAACCCCCCCCCCCGAAATTTTATGAACAAAATATATATGGCTTTATTTATGTTTCAAACAATATCAAAATTAAGGTACACGTACAAATTAGGGGGCCATAAAAAGCACTTCAGAGAGCTTCCAGAGGTGTTTATTATTTAGAATTTTCTCTAGCCTTCGGCAGTTATGGTGTTATATTGTCATAAAAAAAATTTCAGATAGCTTCTAGAGCCGTTTAATAGTTAGAATTTGTTCTAGCCTCCGATAGTTGGGGGTAGTGTTGCCATAAAAAACACTTAAGATAGCTTATAGAACAGTTTTTTATTTAGAATTTTTTCTAGCCTCCGTCAATTGGAGGATGGGCCCACCAAACCCCCCCTGAAATTATTGGCTGGCTACGGCCTTGACTAAAATAATCAACAGTTTTCAAAGATTATTTCGATCTATGAATTTATTTGTTCGTATTCAAAGCTTTAGGACTTTGCCCCTTATTAATCCCAAATTCAAGTACTCACATAAAATATTATATTCATCAGCTCTTTCTCTCATTCTCGCCAATAATAATTGTTATGATAGTAAATGCTATGTTTTTTTTAATCGGCGTGTTTTACTAGCTGTTCAGTTTATACGCATGCATATGATAATTACTCTAATGGGGTAGGGATGATGAAGGAAGTATTTTAGAGGCAAGCTACCCGAATTTGCGTGGAAGGAGAATGGGGAACCATTTAGGAAGAAACAACCCTCAGTAGACCCGACCGATTCGAACCCTGATCTGCCCGTCTTCATCAGACCAGTCTAGCATTAGATTGACGCCCTAGACCATTTGGCCACTAAAGTGGGTAAATATGTTGTTTTTTTAAATATATTAAATATATATATCTTTTTATTTTAGCATGATTTAAATTTTAATTACTAACATGCCTAATTAATAGATTATTTTTTCAAAAATCATCCCTTCAAACATTAACGTTATTTACTATGTATTCCCCACTGTATCTCACAACCCGTTACCGTTTTCCACAACCCCCCCAAACCACCAAATAATAAACAATAAAAACAAAATAAGATCTGTTTTTCTTCACTCGCAGTTAACCACAATTTTTTTACCAAACCAAGCATTAGCAACGTTATTAGTTTTCTTTGCCATCCACCTGCATAAATGTAAAGTCACTAGGCTGATGTGCTCCTAACCGTTTAATTTCAAGTTTTTCTTGCAGAGTTTTAATGAAAAAAAAACGGCGTTTTTAATATCTAATCTATTTGAATCATTTTAATTAAGCACATCTTTCGCTCTCCACCTAACTTTTGGGGTCTTTAACACATACTAAATACACGCTAAAACAAAATATAAACCATCTTAATCGAATCGCGGGTCCACCTAGACCGGCCCGACGAACTACTGTAGCTGGCAGTGTAATAACCTTGAGAGATATCCTTCAATGGACGACGGAGCTTATCTGAGAGGGGCTGGCCCATGTCAGCTTCTCCATTATTAGTCATTGGAGTCTCAAGCGCCAGTACAGCCGCGTGACGATTGCACCAACTGTTCTGCTAGCATGGCGTTGAAACTGCCACGCCTTAGCTTCCGCCATGCTAGCGGCTAAGGCATGGCGGAAGCTAAGGCGTGGCAGTTTCAACGCCATGCTAGCAGAACAGTTGGTGAAAGCATGGTGATCGTATCCGGGAACATCCACGTAATGTAAGTATATTCAAACGATATTATTGCTAAATACATCAGTATTAATTGTCTTCTTCTGATTCCCTTATTGTAGTTTAGCATTTTTTGCAGATTACAGTTTGTAGATGTCATCTTGGTTTAGGTGACATGCTACACATTCTAAGCCTGACAATAATATTGAGTCAGAAGTAAAAGTGAGAGACAGTATACTATTTATTAGTATCTTCTTCACTCTTTAACCAGGCGGTCCCGATTCTCACCGAAACAATAGTCCTGCTTTCTCTCGACAAAAGTTTGTTGTCATTGCCTTGTGTACATTTTAGTGCAGTACAAGTCTTGTGGAACATGCAGTTGCCAGATATTACCCTCAAGACACAGGTCTTCTATTTTAATATTTGAAACTTTTCAAATAGGATGGAATGTGTTGGCTACCACACAAAGTCCATACGTTGGATGCTAGAACGTGTTGACACATTTCATAACAATATATGTTTGCTATTTTAACTATTAAATGCCACAAAGTAAACCAAAATAACAATAAAAGGTTGAAAAGTTTCTTCATACCCTTAAATTACTTATTTAAAAACAAAACAATGGTACATTTTAAATTTGATTTATATCAATACGATTTACATAATTTAAAGTGTTTTTTTTTTACTCTTCAGTCTTAAGATTTCTCCCCATCTAAATAAAGTTTATTGTTGGTAACTAAAACACTTCTTGCTGTTCTCCTGTTAATTCTAAATTAACTTCAGTCTGTCATAGGGTAGCTTCACTTGTGATAGACGAAATCTCCTCTCATCTGGACCCCTCAGGTGGGTGGAGCTGAATAGGCCAGTCCCAGATATTTCGGAGATAGAACCGGCGTGGATAAACACCCCAGAACTTTACAATAATTGATGAATACGGTGACAAAGAGAAATAAGGGGTAGGAGAGTAGAGGGCGGTGGACAGCTGAATTTTGTCACCAACGCCGTACTACTCCTGCCAAAGCTTGGCCACTGGAGATTTGGGGTACACTTCTTTACCAACACCCACATAGGAACCACACCATTAAGTTTCTGTCCCATAGATTATCCCACTTTTATAAGTATTAGAAACAACACAATTAAACTAAACAAGTCAGTCACCTCAAGGGTGCAAGTAAGATTGCCGTTAAGCTCCAAAACCCGGTATCCTCTAACCGTGAAACATAACATGGACCTAGTACTGTGCTACTTTGAATGGACAGGGAGCACTCAGACACGGTGCATTATTAAAATACTCAAGATAACCTCTCGTATATATATAACTTAGGGTTGGTTTATTACTGAAAACTAATATTTGGAACATTTTGTTCCAAACCATAATACACTATAATGTGACAAAGTTTGTGCGATTCTGTCGCACTATTTATTTGATAAAACAGTGAGAAGCAGACAAAAGCGCGCAAATAAAATTGCCTTTAGAAATCTCCAATTAAATAAAGTTGCTGCGCTCTGCCGGATATTTTCAATATTAATGGCTCTTGATGCTCTCTATTAGACATTTGATGGGTTGTATAGGATTCAAGATGTTACATTTCTGAGTTTCTACAATTCCGGATTTTTTTAAAACGACTACATATTTGTTTGAACAGAAATTGGAATCGTATCAATTCCAACTTTTCATTTTCAACCAATCTTCCATAAAATACGGAGTTGTCACAACTCTGAGTTGATACAATTCTGTCTCCTCAAATATATTATTAGTGATCGCACTTCTTTCAAACGTAGCCTATCCTGGACGTTTTATATTTTTTGTAGTTACTTGTAATATCGTTTACTTGCGCCTAGCTCTAGAAAATTTCTTTCCGAAGAGTTTAATTGGAAGCTGTTTCCAACTTTCTCATTGATCGGCACACGGTCACGTGATTACGGATACGGACTGTGTAGACGCGATTTCCGTTTCTAAGAATTGATAAGGACTCTGTAGATTGAGCTTGAAACTCGTGTCTACGTGTGGGTGTGAGACTCCTGCCGCCCAAATAGAATACTACTCGACACAAACATTGCTCTCTGAAACAATGTCAACAACTTGAAGAATGAACGGCGAGATAAATGATACACGTCATCAGTCGTTGTCTTGATGTCCTGGTGAGTGCACTCCAGTCAGATTACCGAGAGGGCGCGCGTAAGTTCGATAGTTTAGGACTTTCAATAGTTTTGTGTAGAATGTTTTTACTTTAATTTTTTTACCTCTTTTGACAAACATTACGGATACATAATCAACTTTAAATACAAGGTATGTAAAGTGTTTTTAAAATGGCTTCAAATAAGCGTGATAAACCAAATATTCACAGCGAAGGACGCGTAATTATTGCAAATGTAATTGATTTTTTTTTGAGAGTGAGAAACTATCAGGACACTATAAGCACCCTGTTGAAAGAATCACAAAACGTGCAGCAGAAGATACAGGAAAATCAGAGCGTACTATTTGTAAAATTCGAAAGGAAAGAAGTATGGAAAGTGGGGCATAAATAAAACTTTAAACTAAAGGATAAAAATCATAAACCCAGCAGCAGAAAACATTTTCTTGATGATTTTTACTTGTGTTTCTTACGGCGAATTATACAGAGGCTCTACATTGTTAAAAAGTAAGTACCAGCATTAAATAAATTATTTTCAGTAGCAAAGGAAGAAATCGATTTCACCGTGAGCAAAGAAACATTGAGAAGAGCAGTGGAAAACAAAAGGGTTTTAAGTTTAAAAATTGGTGTAAAAATAAAAGACTAATTTATTGGAGGGAAACGAAATAGTTGTTTGGAGGGCTATTTATTTAAGAAGAATAAGAGAAGAGGATAAACTAGGGAAACAAAACGTCCTGTGGTATATCTGGATGTTAAGCCTGGATTCATCGCTCGCGCACTGCGAGTAAACGTTGGCAAGACCCAGTAACAACAGGAATATTGAAAAATGATGATGCAGTACAGAGGTGGATTACTGTCCATGCCGGTTCAAAGCAGGGATTTGTATCAACTGCATTTTCAAATCAAAAAAACAAAAAGGGGTGACTATCACAATAAGACGAATTTCTAAAAAAATTTCTAAATGGCTGAAAGAAAAACTGATCACCAACCTTTCTCAAAATAGCCTATTTAATGGACAATGCACCATGTCATACTGTTAAAACAAATAAGCCACAAACAATGGGATCACGAAAGGCTGAAATGCAGTTGTGGTTGGATATAAACAGCATTGCATGTCAGGAACAGGTGACAAAAAGTGAACTCTTGGAGCTAGTCCACTGCCGACGTAAGTCTCCCAAATTTTACATAGATAATTTATTCGAACAGCATGAACACAGTGTTACCTCCATACCATTGTAAACTGAACGCTATAGAATTGATTTGGAACTTGGTGATATCACGAGTCGTAGCCTAAAATATTGCTCAAAATACTTTAGAAATAAAACATTTAACAGAAGAAGCAATCAATAGTATCACTGGGGAGGATTGTAAACAGGCTATATCACAAAGAAGAAGCTGATTACTGGAAAAAATGATGGTATAATAGGAGAAGAAATATAACACATTTTGATTTATTTTGGATATGAAAGTGGCAGAGACAAGTAGTACGTCAAGTAGCCACGGTAGCAGCACTGACGGACAAATATCAAGTGTTAATGTAGTATTTAAGGTAAGTTAGAACTACTTATATATTAAACATAAATAGCAGAAGTCTCATATTGGCCAAGTAATACTACTTATGTCCCAGTTGCCTATTGATACTGACTGTACCAGAGCACTGTGGTTATCTCCTCTGACCCCTTCACCTTTAATAATCTGGAGCGATTGCAGCGCTTCAGCACGAGATGCAATGTTTTCTGTGTCGAGTAGTACCTGACGTTGTAATTACAGTTAATTTTTCTGATGGTTTTCGCCCGAAGAATGTCATTCGTTAGTACTGTTTATTTTTTTACCTTATGAAGTTATCACAGAATACATTGGAGGCATGATAGATAGACGTGACATGACAGCTGTCATCATTGATACTTGGTGATGTCATTTTATTAAGTTACAATGACACAATCTTTGGTTATAAAGAAACTCGATTATTTCTTAACTGAGTTGGTTTATAAGTAATTTACTCAACTACGCTTGCATTTTAACTTCACTAGATAGCCTACGTCAGTTAACTATCTTTGGAAATCATTTTATAATTAATTCAGTTTGTAAGTCATGTATTCAGAAGTGTGTGTGTACATTGACCAACATTGTAACACCTCTATAACAAAACTAGTGTTCAAGATGGAGACAACATTGACCAACATTGTAACACTTCTATAACAAAGACTAGTGTTCAAGATCGGAGACAACATTGACCAACATTGTAACACTTCTATAACAAAGACTAGTGTTCAAGACGGAGACAACATTGACCAACATTTTAAACATGTCTCGATAACTGAGTAGACGTGACTCTAGTTCTCTGCTTCCTCCCACGCTTGCGCTTACGCGATCGGCCCGCATTCTGGTGCGGGGCAGCGAAAACTTGCAGTCGCTCGTGTTTTGTTCGGCCGACGCGGAAATAGCGTCGCGGTGCCCACCGCCCTAGCGATCTCAAGTACCCGGCGCGCCAACCTGTTACACCGGCATGACGACCAACGGCTGAACGACTCCAATCGGATTTGAAAACTTCTTTTTACGTTGATCTTGGGTTTGTGCTGTTTTGCGATACATAAATTCTTAATAGATCGTTTTGTTTGTGTTCCGCTGTACTAGAAATCCGCGCTAGTACCACAAGAACTAAGTTGTTTGTAGTAGAAGTTTCGTGATCGTTCATCTAACTCTGGCGCATCCAGAGAACTCTCGTAAAGGAAACACATGATCGTCATATTCCGAGAGATCTTGTGATTGAGCCGTGTGATCGTCATATTCCGAGGTCTCTTGTGATCGGGCCGTGTGATCGTAATACTGCAAGGGCTCTTCGGATCGGGTTGTGTGATCGTCATACGCTGAGGGCTCTTGTGCTTAGGCCGTGTGATCGTAGTTCTGCGAGTGGTTTTGGGATTGGGCCGTGTGATCGTTTTCTAAGAGCTATCATTACTGGGCCGTGTGATCATCATATTCCGAGGTCTCTTGAAACTAGGCGGTGTGATCGTAATACTGCGAGAGAATTTGGGACTGGGTTGTGTGATCGTAGTATTCTGAGGGGTTTCGGCTTTGGATCATATAATCATCGTATTTCAATGGCTATTGTAAATGGATCGTGTGATCATCCTACCGCAAAGGGTTTTTAAATGGGCCTTATTCCGAGTGATCCAGTGAATGAATAGCGTGATCGTCTTATTCTGAGGGTTCTATAACATCCTTAATGATGATCGCATACCAAGGTCCCTTGTGAATGGACCATTTTATAGAGGGAGAGAGAGAGTCGGCGTGAATGGGACTTGTGATGCGGAGTAGTATACACTCCGGGCGTATGCGGGTTTGACAGAAACAAGACTGCTGAGGATGGAAGTGTAGAGGACTCTAAGCGGTACAATGAGAGTCACAGGGGAGACGATCATGGGGACGATCTCTGTGTCTACACTGCTGCACCTGATCGTCTGTCTCCTCTCTCTGTTGAGCGTAGGTGAGTTGGAACAATGGGCAAGACACCTTTTAGAAAACAATTTCCACCCATTTATCTAGTCTAACTAATAGTAATAATAATATTATTAATAATAATAATAATAATAATAATAATAATCCTTAGTATAGTCCTGGCTAGCAGTCATAAGACCTATATCAGGCCAGCACTGAAAAGTATACAAGTAAATAAGCGTAATTAAGTAATAATAATAAAAAAACAATTAAACAGTAGCTAAGTAATGGTATTTACAAATAAATAGTTACTAATAGATAAGAAAAATAATAGCTATAATAAATTACATTAATAAAGAGTAGTAGTTGAAATCAATATACATTGATAAAGGTGACCTGGTGGTCTAGGGGTAAGGTGTCAGACTTCTGTGTTGAGGCTCCGGGGTTCAATCCTCGGTCCCGGCACGGATTTATCTGATTGCCAAACCCTTTATTAACCTTTGACAAGGCGTGTATTAATCACAACTTGTGAATGTGTGGAGTGCCAGGCCTCCACCGTGGTAGAATAATGCAAATCTAAATATTAGAAGTAGAACATGTACTCGATAAATTAATGATAGAGTTCCTTTAAATAACTCTCTGAGTTTGACTTTTTATTTTAAGTAAAAGTCAAATTTGACATATCTAGAATTGGAGCTATGAATAAAACGGCCAAATAGGGCTCACCTTGTAAGATTTATTGGGAGAAAACAATTTTAAATTAGGAGAAGCGCAAGAATGGACATGAATAATACAATATTAAATAAAAAAGCGGCATAAAAATAAATCCTACGTGAGAAGAAAGTTTGGAGCCCTAAAATAAATATAATACTATTAATAATAATAATAATTTTCACCCGTTTGGTGGCAGAATGGTCTAAGTCAGGGATGTGCAAAATAACTTACAGGAAGGACAAGAGAATTCTTTTTAACTTAAATGGCTCGCCATAGATTTTTATTCATTAATTTTTCTTACAAATTCCCGTGTCCAGGTGTCATTTTTCAATTTTCAGAATATGATATGGATAATTCCTCACTAAACAGCATAAATATAAGCTTTGGCTATTTGATTCTTAAAAATGGATAACACACATAATTAACTGACATAAATAAGTTTAAATACATTGAGAATATAAATTATATCAGTCATAAATACCTTAGTGGCTTGGTCTGTTACTAAGTTCGTTCAAAAGATTTGTATGATGGTGTGAGATGAGTGAGACTGTTAATGAGATTATTTAATAATCTGGGTTAAACTGTGAGAAGGTGATTCTCCATAGAGAAGACAGTAAGTCGGTAATTTAGTAAGTTGATTGATAAAATCACTTTTCCTAAATTTCATGGTTGAAAACACTTGTTTGCATG
Organism: Timema bartmani; assembly: GCA_902151455.1. NCBI lineage: Eukaryota > Metazoa > Arthropoda > Insecta > Phasmatodea > Timematidae > Timema > Timema bartmani. Next base: position 1,685 of record CABFWB010003759.1, on the reverse strand, counting down.
AATATAAAGAAATTGACCATACATTTTTGGCCATGATTTACCAATGAGTTAACTATATAAGCGTATATTTCCTGACCTTGTGCAACTTCAATACTCTTACCATCCTCCCTCTATTATTATTCTATCGTAGCGACAAGAAGATATGTTTCAAAACTACGATCTTTCAACATTCCTTACACCATATGAAGTCAACAGGAACTATACCAACCCTTTCAAATTGGTGAAATGCGCTTGCTCAATAAACTTATTATTAAATCATAAATTCATTTGCTGTAAATTTTCAAAATACATAGATTTATCATCACAAGAATATTAATCAATCTGTATCCAGACGCCATCCAAAAATTTCACCAATAACCCCAATTATGAGAACGTTAATTAGTATCCAAAATATTAATAACCAAGTAATTTCCTCGTATTGAAGTAACCATATAAGGGTACATTAGAGATATTTCTTGTATTGAAGTAACACTATTAGGGTACATTAAAGATATTTCTTGTATTGAAGTAACACTATTAGGATACATTAGAGATATTACTTGTATTGAAGTAACACTATTAGGGTACATTAGAGATATTTCTTTGTATTGAAGTAACACTATTAGGATACATTAGAGATATTTCTTGTATTGAAGTAACACTATTAGGATACATTAGAGATATTCCTTGTATTGAAGTAACACTATTAGGATACATTAGAGATATTTCTTGTATTGAAGTAACAATATAACGGTACATTAGAGATATTTCTTGTATTGAAGTAACAATATAAGGGTACATTAGAGATATTTCTTGTATTGAAGTAACAATATAAGGGTACATTATAGATATTCCTTGTATTGAAGTAACACTATTAGGGTACATTAGAGATATTTCTTGTATTGAAGTAACACTATTAGGATACATTATTGATATTCCTTGTATTGAAGTAACACTATTTAGGATACATTAGAGATATTTCTTGTATTGAAGTAACACTATTAGGATACATTAGAGATATTTCTTGTATTGAAGTAACACGATTAGGATACATTAGAGATATTTCTTGTATTGAAGTAACAATATAAGGGTACATTAGATATATTTCTTGTATTGAAGTAACACTATTAGGATACATTAAAGATATTCCTTGTATTGAAGTAACACTATTAGGGTACATTATAGATATTCCTTGTATTGAAGTAACACTATTAGGGTACATTCGAAATATTCCTTGTATTGAAGTAACAATATAACGGTACATTAGAGATATTTCTTGTATTGAAGTAACAATATTAGGACGTAGAGCAAATTAACTGTCTCTCATTGAAGTAACAATGGATTTTTATCACCACATCTTACTACCTGTTCAGGTTATACGCATATGTATTAATTACTCTAGCAAGCTAGGAATGAGAAAGTTTGAATGTAGAAGAAGTGTACCCGCATTTGTGTGAAGGGAAAGTGGAAAACCATTTTGGAAATACCACCCTCATTACACCCGACCGGTATTCGAATCTCTACCTCCAGGCCATCGGCAGTCTATCCCGACACTATAGTGACGCCTGAGACCATGCGGCCATAGAAGCAGGTAGTAGCAATTTCACATAGAGCAAAGTAATTGTCTCGTTCTAAAGTAACAATAGTTTGTACACACTGCTCCAATCACTCCAGAAATGGATAATTAATTGTAAAATATAACCAAC
>CABFWB010003758.1:60203-72249 GCA_902151455.1 Timema bartmani | reverse complement strand
ACATTATTCCGTTCAGAAATCTTACGAGTTTATAGAAAGAGAGAGAAAGTCTGTGTGGTGCGCCGTACCATTTATTTTCTTATACGCTTCTCTTGAATGATTTTACATGTTTGTTTTTTGGAATAAAGTGTGAATATCAATTGTTTAAACAACTTCATTTTTCATGGAAAATCCTGTTTTGAATCCACTTTTTAATAACAAAAAGAATTACTTAATATCATCTTTATTCATTTTACACCAAAATTATTTAATTTGAGCAGAACTACACTATGAAACTGGAAAAAATCACGATATGTAGAACATGAAACAAGGGTGACCATATCATGTGCACATTTCCTGAAATGGCCACTAGGTAGACTTTTGGAATTTCGTTTTTTTGGACCAGTAAAACTATTTTTATGGTGAATGCAAATTTTTTAATGAAATTCCATTAGCCTGAGAACGATTTTTTTTAAAATGCTTTTATTTTTTTTCAAAATGGCAGCTAGAAAAATTCTCACAACTTAGCATGGCCATATCAGGGACACCCACCTTATCTAGGCCTATATCACAATTATATATCAGTCTTTTATGTATATAACATTATATACTACTTTTCAAACCTTATTTTAATAGAAATAATGTGTCGGATTATTAATAATAATGTATTGAATGCACACCTGGACCCCGTTTTATGAGCGCCTCACATTTGGTTTTCAGAACCACGTCTTATTTTTACCTGTTCAGGTTATACTAATATGTACACTAACGAGTTAAGGATGAACGTTGAATCTAGAGGAAGTGCACCCGCATTTGCATGGAGAAAGAGTGGAAAACTATTCATGAAAAATCCCACTTAGTGCACCCGACCGAGGTCGATCCCCAATTTCCCCGTAATCGGCAGCCAGTCTATTGCGATAGTAGCACCTTAAACCATGCGGCCATCGAGGCAGGTAACAGGAGAGTTACGCCTTAGACCATGCGGCCACTATATCAAATGCAGTTAGAGTACCTTAGCAAATATTTGAGCGAAGAATATAATAAAAATTAAAGTATAGACTGCCAATGACGGGGATATCTAGGTTCGAATCTTGGTCGGGTGTATTGAGGGTTCTTTTCCTAAATGGTTTTCTATTCGCCCTCCATGCAAATGCGCGCACACTTCATCTAAATATAATCGTCCTAATCCCTAAAACCATTATCGTCATTATTAGCCTACACACGCGTATAGCCCGAGCGGTAAGACATGGTGCGAGAAAAAAAACCCCAGAGCTACCGTGAGTTGACTACATTAATACCATAATACCAGCATACAGAAACATGTCAAAAGCTAGGTTTAAATAAAAAGGGCCTTTTTAGAAAATACACACTCTTAGTGCAGCTAACAGTAAAAACATTTGACTCTATTAATGCAGTCATTTTATAGTTAGGCCCTATTATTAGTAGGCCTATACACAGGGTTATACGAAACTCTATACAAACTTTAATGGGAGATAGGGTCCTACATCAAAACAAACTTTTTTCGTTAAATTAGTTTATGTTAGAAGGCGTCACCCTTAGGTGCTTGAGAGCGCTGTTGGCACATAAATGAAAGGAAGAACATGATATGCCTGACAGCGTCGCCGCATGATATTTGATTGCCTTACGTTTTCAAAGATTCCCCAACCCCATAGGCTAGATGCATGTCAAACATATCAGAATACGTTAAATGTTCCGTGCTACACGTAAGAAATCCGCGTTAAGCCTATTCTACACTAGCGGTTAAAACGCCAGCAACCGCGCCTTTGAATGAAATCCTTAGAAAATAAGTGTTCGTCTATACCAGCGTTTTGACCGCTACCTCTGGAGGCATTAAAACCGCATAGCGGTAGAAACGCGAATCAAACTACACCAGGCGTTAACAGGCAGTTGTGCCTCAATGTCACAAGTCTTTCAGCAGGAATAATAAATACTCTTCCTCAAGATGGTAGTATCACGTTTTGCAATATTCTCATTCACTAAACCAAGTAATTCATCAAATGAAACCACAGACATTCTATAGTACAAAAATAACTTCTCTGGGTACATTCTGTGATTATCAAACATAATATGAAACTGTCCTGTTGAGAGACAGTTCGATAATGTGGTGCGAGTCCACCAATGTATCTTTTGAAGAGATTTTTTTTTCTTGCGAATTTCCTCCTACAAAATAAGTCCTGCAATACAGCCGGGTACAATGCCCATTTTTAAACCATTCTACACAAGTGTAAGCAACAACCGCGGCATTTAAACCGCACGTGCAGAATCAGTATCGTTGTGGTAGCTGTTTAACAGTCGCGTTTTGACAGTCAGGTGTATATTCAAGATTTTGGGGGCGTAAGCTAGCGACAAAACCACCGCGTTTTAACCCCTGGTGTAGAATCGGCCTTATGAATGACGACGGCGAAAATTAGCCATTTGATGTGCCGACCAACAGCGCCCTCTGGCACCAAAGGTGTCGTGTGTGGACATACATTCATTAACAAAGAACGTTTGTTTTAGTGTTTCCATTATTCCAATAAAGTATGTACAGCAAGTTCCAAATCATCCTGTATATATCTACTTTAATATATTCACACGCCTGGTCATGTTATTATACAGCTGTAATCATATATATATATATAATTACATCTGTATACTAACATGACCTTACGTGTGAATTTATTAAAGTAGATCTAGTAACTTTTCTAGCTATTTCTGTGTAAATTGAAATGATATATCATAATATTGGATCAAATTTTTATAAAAAAGGGTCTTATATGACAGCTAGAAAAGTTTGTAGATCTACTTTCATGTATTTATACATCATGTCATATGATCACCTGTTGTCACGTTTGATAGATGTTACTAATAGCTATAAAATAGCTATACCAATCTTGGCCAAAAAAAAGTGTTTTTTAAAAGGCCCTTTATTTATAAAAATTGAAACATCACTATTTAGGAAGGGGAATAAATTCCTGAACAAGAATCGCGTGGTAAACAAATATCTGACGAGAAGGATTTTTTGGGGGTTAGGGATGAGATAAGGGTCTAAAAGCTTAGGGGATATTCCTTTATTCCCAAACCTATCAACATATACTTGACCCATTTAATCCGGTGAATGCATTTGTTTTTCGGATTCAAAGTGTTCTCTGGAATTCAAGTATCTAAGGGCTTACTTCGTAACGAAAAATTCATTTTACTGTTATTGTTGAAAAATAAAAGCATATTATGTAATTACGAATATTGCACATTTTATTTTTGAGATAGCAGTCCATACAAAATAGATTGTTTTAAAATGTTCACTTTAGGTTTCCTACGAGATTGTTTTTCCTGACATTAGTAATACATCTATCATTTTTATTATGTAACAAAAACAAACGGAAAAACAAGGAACAAAATAAAAATTATGCGAAGCAATGTATGTTTGGACGTCAATAATTTAAAGCTAGACCCTTCAACACCTTTTCAAATTATAACTTTGATTTAGGATGAATAAATAACTTATAATTACTAGGCCCCCTATAAGATATAATCAATCAACTGGATTAGTTAGGCAAAATAATGGATTTCTTTGTTAATAATAATATCTAGACACGCTAAAAAATTTCAACTTTGTGTGTGCGCGTTTTTTGATCAATTCTTTCTTACAGTAAGATTGTGGTTTCCTATCCTCTCTCAACGCAAGTGCTCGTTTATTTGAATAAAGTTATCTTACTTTTTTCCTAGATAACAATATAATTTAGGTCGTTCAAAGTCATTATATGGGTTTAAAAGCGTATAGGAATAGTTTTCATCACAGCTAAGTGTTAGTAACACATCAATGTTACCACTCATAAAGGAAATAACGATCAACAATAGTCAACTGATTTTTAAAGCATAGTACATGGATGGCATCCTCAACAACCATAATTAGGCCTACAACTGGATCATAAGATAAACACAAAACTCGCTAAACATATCGTATTGCTCCCCTAATGTAACCATGGTGTTCATTTTAACTATCAGGTTTTTGTCATGTAAGTTTAAACCCCACCTTGTATTTTATAAACGAAGTCACAAGAAAGCAGACGGTACCTACCTTTAGCTTGCCTGTTCTGCTAAACATGACGCGCCCAAACTTGTTTCGAAGTAAACACAGTCAGACGGGACCACTTATTGCTTTATTCTTATTAAAGATGCACACACTCGACTCTTAATGTTGTTTGTTATGTCTCAGCACGCACAGAAACTATCACACTTGTTGTCTCAGCAACAGACCAACCCACACTGATCCGACAACAATACGGCACTGTGGGAGTTTCACTAGCGTTGTTGGCAGCACTGGTGGTGCATTGTGGACAGACTGGTCAACAGAAAATGGTCTTTGTTGCGCGTTCTACGACATTAATGAATGGTAGTATTATTTACAAATGGTATGAACAGTTATAATAATAATATAATAATACTATTCACTTCGGTGGCCACATGGTCTAAGGCGCTACTCTCGCAGTAGACTAGACTGCCGATAACGTGGAGATCGAGGTTTGAATCTCAGTCGGGCGTATTGAGGGTGGTTTTTCCAAAATTGTTTTACACTCTCCCTTCATGCAAATGTGGGTACACTTCCTCTAAATATAATCTTTTTAATCTCTAAAACCATCAGCGTAATTAGTACTTGAGCGTATAGCCCGAACGGATAGTAAGACGGGATGCTAAAAAAAAATCTACTCAAATAAAGAACTAGCGGCTCCGGTATAGAAGATTTAGACTAGCGGCCGTAGGGTTCATTGTGCTGACCACATGACACCCTCTATAAGCAAATGTTGGCACTATACGGCGGCAGCTCGGTCATTATAGCAATAGCTATGATGATGTATATTCACCTTTTTTTAAATTAAAATATGAATATGTGTGTCAAATTATATAATTCGTTAAGATGTCAACTGATTCATAATTTTCAACTTTTCTTCGATAAATTTAGGGCATATTAAAATATAGTGTTTTAATTAAAGTATTGAAACAATAATAATAATAATGATAATGAGCCGCACCCAGTGGGAATGGGGCTTAAGACGTCAGACTCGTCTGGTCTGGCTTACCTGTGGGTTCGGGGAGCTGAGAGATTTTTTTGTTTTTCATAAAGAGTCTCCCATTATCTCTCCATGTTAATGTGAATACACTTTCTCTGAATTATATCTTTCTCACCTCTCACCCCATTAGCTTTAAGAATGCAAATCGTATACGGGCAGAAAGACGCGGTACACACAAACAATGGCTTGTAGTGTGATTTTCACACGATTACAATAACAAAGTTACTAGAATTTCTCAATCATGTCACCACTCAAATTATGGATGGGTGTTCTAAGGGTGTTTTTTTTTCCTAAATGGTTCTCCACCCCCACCCCCCCACCCCCACGTAAATTCGGGTACATTTTCTCTAAATCCTATCTTATTTATCCCTACACAAAAAGAGTATATAAATGCTTTTAGCCCAGACGGAATAAAAGAAAACGTTTATGTAAACTCATAATAATGTGTGTGCTGCCGCAGTCGCTTTTTTTTTATAAATAAGAGTTATGCCGGGATCACGATCAACTTAACGTCAACTTAAAGTTAACTTAAGGTAACTTAACATAAAGGACCTCCTCGTGTGTTTAAATGGAAGCGATCACGATGCCGTTAACTTAACGTTGACTTGCAGTTAACTTAACGTAAGAGAAGTCCTAGAGGTCTTTTACTTTAAGTGAACGTTACTTAAATGATATCACGTGATCTAACCAGCCAATCATTATGCGAGTGACGTCAACAGGGCTATTTAGTAACTTATTTGTTGGTATTATAACCAATGTCTACTCTTTAGCGTAAGTTCTAGTGATCAGACATTGAAACAAAATAATTAAACTAAAATAGGAAAGCTAAATTTATAAAAAAAGTTTTGTAATAGGTATTTATTATATCGATTGAAAACTGTAAACATTCACAGATCATTACTGTAAAACTAGTACAAATCACAGATCATACACACTGATAGGGCTGTGCGCTAGCTGGCAAGTGTTTTGACAGTCGTAGTTAGCAAGTGTTTTGAGAATCACAGCCATCAAGTGTTTTGAGCGTCGTAGCTAGCAAGTGTTTTGAGAATCACAGCTAGCAAGTCTTTTTAGAGTCGCAGCTAGCAAGTGTTTTGAGAGTCGTAGCTAGCAAGTGTTTTTAGAGTCACATCTAGCCAGTGTTTTAAAAGCACGGTTACTGGTATCGGAGGAACTCGGCCAGAGCGTCCGTCTTATCGCAGGATTTCCGTTTGTTGCAGACACTACCGTTTTCCTTGCTTGGATGCGCCAAACTTTTACAAATCACATCATGTGTCGTTATGATTACGTCAAGAATGTTAAAACAAGTGGGGGTTTTTTAGAGAGAACTAAAACCAAACGAAACGTGAAACTTTCGTGTTTCTCTAGTCTAAGTGTTTATTCATATCATATTTATAATTAAAGGAAATGAGAAATAGTTTCATAATTTAGGACGCAGATTACTTGAAGGCGAAACATTTTACACTGTATTTTTAAAAAAATGAAAATGGCATGTATGAAGCAGTAAAAACACAAAAATTGTCCTCAAATTACTCAGTAGATTCTGGTGTGACCATTTGTTAAAGGAGGGCTGTATTTAAGTATCTGTAGCCCACTTTGGTGGTCAAATGGCTTAAGGCGTCACTCTCGTAATAGAATTGACCGCCGGTGATGGGGAGAAAGTGGTTAGAATTACGGTTGTGTGTATCTAGGCTTTTTCCCCAAAATTGATTTTCCACTTTACCTCCACTAAAATGCTGATACACCTCCTCTAAATGCAGCCTTCCTCAGCCCTAAATCAGTATCGTAACCCAGTACATAGGTATCGGTATATCTAGAACGGGTATAAGCGGTGGTAAAAATGTTCTGTACTTTTTATCTCAATCTCAGAAAGGTTACCGTTCGTGTAAAACATCTACAACTTGTTTTTCAAAAGGTATACTGCTACACACATTAAAAGCGCCCCTGAAGTTCTTATTGGAATACATTACCAAGATAATAACTTCAACAGGCTTGTATTAGGTGCCCTCTCAACCCTCCTAACCTTTAAATCAACTAAGATAATAACTTCAACAGGCTTGTATTAGGTGCCCCTCAACCCTCCTAACCCTTACACCACCAAAGAAAATGCAATTTTTCGGTCACCCCCTTGATCTTATGTCTTATGACTACACATTCTTGCAATTACTCAAAATGAGAGGTTGTTAATAGTTTGAGATCTTTTGTACACCCGCATTCGATTGGGGGGAGGATATAAAATCGCAATGTGGGGAAAATATTTCAGTACCATAAATAATTTAGAATTGAAGGATAAATTAAAGGGAACGCAAGTTAAGGTAAGTGTTTTTGCAGTTTTCCATAACAATCAATTTTGTTCGGCAAAATAAATTAAAAAAATTCTACAGTAGAACCATAGAGTTTAATTTTCTGAAAATAGTGGTCTAAACATTTTTTGAATATCTCTCACGAGCATATTACTATTTTGATGAAAAACTTTTTTAAATTAAGAGATAAAAAGTTATCTTCAAATTCTAGGACACCCTCGATATGCATTAAAGAAATGTTGTCACTTGTCAACATGTGAAGAGAATTATCCATATTACCACTGGAGAGATATTTTACTATTTTGACGAGCAACATTTGTTTGCTATAAAAACTGCAAAAATGCCGCCCTTAACTCACACCCCCTATCATCCCCCTATTTCCTGACCTCTAGAATTGGAGTCAGGCTCACTAACAGTGCGGTTATCCCTCTCAGACAAATCAGAAGCTCTTTCAACCATCGAACTAGTTTGGCTAATAACATTTAGGATTTTTCAAATTATGATTCCACCTGCTTTGATGGTCGCATGGTCTAAGGCGTCACTCTCGTGCTAGACTAGACTGCTGATGACAAGGAGAGAGAGGATTGAGTTCTGGTCGGGTGTATTGGGGTTTTATTACAAAATTATTTTCCACCCTTCCTCCACGCAAATTTGGGTACACTTCATCTAAATCAAACCTACCCCACCCCTAGCTAATTAATGGGATTAGTGCATATGCGTACATCCTGAACAGGTAGTAAGAGGCAGTGCTAAAAAAAATGTGATTCCAAAATACTGGAAGCCTATTCCCTCCCGAATTGTCCAGTCGATGTTCTAGCCCGGACCTATCAGGGCCGGTTCATCCCACGGTGGGGCTTCGGAAGCATGAACTTTGATAGGTAGGGGGCTGGAGGGCCAGGGGGCCGGACTCCCACTGAAAATGGTTGGACCCCTTTTGAATTAATGATTTCCTCATAGTGGCGAATCCACATATACGTTTAAAAACATTAATAAGGCATAGTATTTTCAATGAGAAGTGTAGTCAAGAGTAAAATAATGAGCCCGCATCAGCAGAGAAGGGTTAAGAAAATTCATTCTCAAAGCATTTAGTCGGGATTTGTACTCCGCCCAACTCGTACACAGTGATTCAGTCCACGCTATCTTAAGGCCATTCGACCATCAAACCAGTTTTGCAAAGTTTTAATAAAATGTATAATTATAAGCTACAAATAATGATTCGCTGTTTTCAAATCTTTACAGTTCACTAGTTATCCGGGATTCGTTCCTTTCTCAGGGTCATTCTTCACTCATAGTCCCGAGGTAGCTGACGATTCCACACGTTCATCACAGAATCATGAGTGAAGAAGGACCCTGAGCAAGGGACGAATCCTTGATGGCTCAGTGCTAGAACATTGGTGCGTTGAGTCAAAGGTCCCGGGTTTAATTCCCGCGTCCAGGTGTAATTTCTCAACTAATTTAAATTATTATGGATTAAGTAGCCAAGCCATTACATTTGTTAATTAAGGTTATAGCCACATCTAAATACCATATCATTTAAATTGGAAAATGACACCTGGACACGGGAATCGAATTAAGGTCCCCTCCATACGGACAGTGCCACAATTACAATGATCTGCAACCTGTGTGTTGATATTCATTGACGTAGTTTTGTGTTTCAACTTTCAACTTTTTTTTTTCTCCCCCTCAATCCCTCTATTATTGTTCCTCTATCTAATCTATTTCTCCCTCTCTTTCTTTGGTAACATACACAATTACACATGGCATGTTGGAAATATTTTTTTTCTCCTGCTTTTAAAATTTGTCAACAATCAGAATAGTCATGGGTCCACCAACGCACATGTCTATTGTTGACGAAAGTATGAATCAAGATTGAATGTGTCCTATTCCCGCCCTAGGAGCGCAGGCAATCCAGTCCTGAGCGATCAGGGAACTATATAATAACACAGCAACTAATACACGGCTCCCCTTTAGGGAAGTCTGCCATTAGCTCTGTCCCGAGCCGGGCCGGGCCGCCAAACATTTCCTTCTCTACAGACCGTTTGCACGAGGTCAGGGCGTGATCGAGTCTAGAGGCCGGGTTTCAATGCCAACAGGGAGTATTAGGGGCTTCAAGCAAGTTTCAAATACTTCAGAAAAAAAAGGGGGATGAAGGAGGGAACCATTTATACTTTCTTTATTAATAAACTGTTGTTATAAAATAGAAATAGTTGGAGATCTTCTTTATTATTTTCATCGCTAAGTTAAAAATAGCTCAATATTTATTGAAGTTTTCATAATTCCTTAATAAAACCCCAAAAAACTTCATTAGACCAATTTTAAGTTATTATTATAACACTGAAAATATATTGTGAGGGCCCGCAAAAATATTTATTTGAAAGCAAAAATCTGTTTTTCTAAAGAAAAGTGGCCTTAATAGTGAATTAATAAATCACATATGGAATGCCAACCTCAGCTCATCCAGCCGAAAATCAAACCTCAGCCTCTCAGTCACTGGCAATCCGGTCTATTCCGAGCCTTAGACCGCGTGACCATCGGTGTGGGTGTCAGATTATTTGAACTTGATACTATGTGGTCGGATCTTGGATGTATCCTCCATTTACTCCGGAAAAAACAACAAAAAACTGGAGTGGTCTGACGTTCACCTGTTTTCAAAGAGTCAGCAACAATAGAGTCTTTGAAAGTTTGTATTGTTTGTATTATTTCTAGAATCAGTTATATAATACAATATATTTTAATTAATTTAATTTAATTAATGAAAAATTTAAGTGGTATACTATTTCAAGGCATTGGGAGGCCTTGATCCTCAATTTTTTTCTAGCCCCCTTCAGCCCTTTTGGTTCATCAAATATATTTCGGTAGCATTTTTGCATGTATTGTTAAATGTTAAAATGGTTACATTAACTATCTAGTAGGTGGAGGGGAGTTGAAGGTATAGAGTACAAGAGAGAGATTAAAATAAGAAATAAAGAAACATATTTAACAAACTCATGACTTTGTATTTCCAATGTTAGTTTTATTGTTTTTCTCTATTTATAATGCGTGTAGCGATTGAAGTCTAAATCTTTGTTCTGACACGTTAAAGACACTTTGAATTGTCATTAATTTTAGTAACAAAGCTTCAGGGTAAGCAGGATAAGCTAAGCTATCCCAAAAGGTTTTGAAAAAGGAGATAAAACATCCCTTTACCTAAAACATAGTATGTGAAATTGAAATTTTAATTGTTATTTTTTTAAAAGCGTAGTGACATGTTAGCAAGCGCGCGAAACGAATGTGTCAGTTCCTTTTGGTAAGATAAGCTGATACCTTTCCGCCTAACGCACCCGAAGAATCAGGCTTGTCAGGAGCTATGGAAGGTAAAGGTCTATTTATATTATCCGGTCAGTCACGGTGCGGGAAAGTATCGTAAACGTTCCGACAAAGACATAAGGTATTTATACTATCAGACACCAGACGGATTGTGACGGCACTTGTGGTTTAGTAGTATTATATAAGCTGTTGTTAAAATGTTCTCTCATTTTATCATTAGAAGATTTATGTATGATTGCCTTACTATTAGATGAAGATGAAGAGCAAAATTGTCGTCATTGTCGTTTCAGTGCGCGTAAGATGGTAAAGAAAAGAAAGATCCAGAGAGAATATTGTACAATCTTCAGTGAGTTGATTGAAGATGAACAGAAGTTTTATCAATATCTCCGAATGCCTCAGTATGATTTCCACATTTCGTTGTGAAAAATAGAAAAGTCTCTAAAAAGACAGAACACAATATTCTAGCAGGCTACAGGACCAAAAAAACACTAGCAGTATGTTTGAGGTAAGTAAAAAAATTTTATCATGGAAACAGAAATTCTGATTTATTTATTTTTGTAATTTTAAGTTATATTAGTTTTTATTTAAAGGAGAGGAAAATTCTCCATAAAACTGGGTTACATTATAACTGGTCTCTTCATTTTATCTGAATGGGTTGTAGTACAGATGGTGATGTTGGTTGCATCAGACAATGATCAGAGGAGTATGATGAAAGTGTTGATATTGGGCGGAGAGCTGAAGGTAGCGATTGTAATCCTCCCTGTGATAGTTCTTCCATTTCCAATTTGTGAAACTGTATAAAATACTTCTGCCTTTGCTATAGCTTGATTATAAGGGGATAGTTGTTTTTTTTAAGTTTCCGCTATACAGTTAAAGAATAAATCAATATCATTTGACCTGTCCACTCCTTGGTCTGCGTTTTCTTTTCTGCTATTTAGAATATACTGATTGGTTTGATGATATTTATGTCCGTTTTTTAAATGATGATGACTGTTATTCNTTTAGTATTTTCTTGTTCTGCCAGTAAATAATTATTTGTTTCTTCAACTTCACTATCAAATTCGTTGCTTAATTCAACAATAACTCAAGTAATTGCTTCTCGTTCTTTGATATATGGAAGCCAAAAAGACATTTCATCTTGAAATTTCAATTTTTTAAATTTTACTCCCTTTGCCAGTCTTTGTGTACTTTCTTTTCTTTAATGCTCTTCGAAAAGACTCTTTGGGATTGTTCCATTGTTTCTTGCATTCAGATCCTAAATAATAATAAAATAAAAACAAATTGATACTAATGTATACATAATTGCTTAGCGTGTAACTGAAAGGCTATGCAAGATATTGAAATTAAAAAACAGATTAGGGCTCATCCATAAATCACGTAACGCTTTGTGGG
>CABFWB010003758.1:49766-60055 GCA_902151455.1 Timema bartmani | reverse complement strand
GCTCTAATGTCTCCATGGGGTTACATGGAGGGAGGGGTGTCTAGGAATGTATGAAAAAAGCTTTACGTGGTTTATGGATGACTCCTTAACACACCATACATAATCATTTAGGATGTAACCGAATGGTTATGCAAGATACAAAAGAACTTAATGTGAGTTTTTTTGAAAAATTCAATAGAGCATTAAAAAGTAATTAATTTTTTCCCAGATTCTTGACTACTAGTGACTCTTAAAGAACAATAGCATTAGTTACCGATTTGGACACAATACGGTTTCAAAAATTGTAATTTAGGTTTGGAATACCGTAATCACACATCTATTCTCAGAGTTCATGTCAATATCGACTGAAACAGAATGGCTTTAAATAGCTAATGCATTCTGGAATACTTGCAACTTCCCTAATTGCATTGGAGCACTAGATGTAAAAGGTGTCAGGATACGGATCCATTTAATAGTGGTTCCTTATATTTTAACTATAAAAAAAAACTTCCTCTATTGTTTTGTTAGCCTTTGTAGATGCTGGCTATAGATTTATAGCGGTTGATGTTGGATCATACGGAAAAAAAAAAGTGACGCGAGATTTTTAGCACATTCTAAGCTGGGGAAATGCTTTGCACTTGATAAACTAAATGTGCTTGGAGATAAAAAAAAAAGTTACCAAATACAGACAGCAATGTGCTTCACGTAATTGTGGCAGATGAAGCTTTCCCTCTGAAAACCTAACTGTTTAGACCCTATCCTAGGACACAACTTGATGACGTTAAAAAACAGCACTACAACTATCGACACTCTGGTGCAAGAAGATTAACAGAAAATTGTTTCGGACTTTTTTCACAAATGTTCAGGCTATATAACAGAAGAATTCAACTAAAGCCAGAACACGTTGCCAAAGTGATTTTAACCATTGTATCTTGCGCAATTACATAGTAAAAATAGGAAATTTTGAGATGCCTTCTAATAATGAACCTTTGGGGGATATTTTGCAAAATCTTCCATTACAAGGTGGCAGCGGCAATCCGACAGCTTTTCATTTAAGAAATACATTTGCAAACTTCTTCAGTAGTGCACCTGAAAGTAATGAGTGGAGATGAAACTGAATGATGATGATTTTACATTGACTACCAAAATTATGTCACATAATATTGTTCAAGTTTTGTTTATCATTACGATTATAAAAAATTAACTAATTATATTAACATATATGTGGTCTTTAGAATTATTCCTATCTCTTTCCAGGCCATTTCCTTTTTCTCGTTGTCGCTGTAGCGTTTGTCTTCTTAGTTATACAAAAAATTGATTTGTTTTACACCTTCAATTAGATTCTCGTAATCCATCGCAAAGACATCAGAACGCAATCACTCACTGCCAGCGAAGTACTGCCCGAAGATAATTTATACTATTCGTGCGTACCGTTTCATACAAGATCAGACATGAACGGATGCGTATCGTATCAGACTAAACATTCTTGCCGACAATGTCGGTCAGTACTTGTATGATCCGTAACGTGTCTGAATGGGCCGGATATGCTAAATATAAGTACTCTTATTAGAAATGCATGTACAAATGTTTGTATTACTGAAAACGATACGTTCCCGCACCGTGTCTGACCGGATAATATAAATAGACCTTGATGCGTTCGCAACTGTTCATTACAGCTACTGAAGTATGCCAGTAAGCCGGATATCCTCGACCCGTGAGTCTGATCATTTTATTCCATTAACCTATTCTCAGCACAAAAACAGCAGTAACCACCTTTTATAAACTATGAAAGGGTTAATGCACATACTATTAGCAATTAAAATTGAAAAATGATACCTGGAACCGGGAATCGAACCCAAGACCTTTGTCTTAGTACGCCAATGCTTTAACCACTGAAATATACAGGAATCGTCCCATGCCAAGGGTAATTATTCACTCATATTTTAAGGCAGAGTCTATGATAGACGTACTGAAATCGTCGGTCACAAATGTGTGATTTATTAAGATCACTAGCTATCAGATAACGCAGCCATCCTCGACTCGGTAGTTAGCTTAATGCTGCCACTTGTACAATTATTAAAATGGTAATAGATTGCATATTTAAGAATCAAATAGCCAAAGCTATTATATTTGTTTTAGTGACGAGTTACTCGCATCTAGATATCATTTATTCTGAATAATAATAATAATAATAATAATAATAATAATTGTACAAGTGGCAGCAATAAGCCAACTACCGAGTCAAGGGTGGCTGCGTTATCTGATAGCCCGTGATCTTAATAAATCACATATTTGTAGCCAACGATTTCCACACGTCCATCAAATATTATTTTCCTATTTTACTCACCAGAGACATGTTGTCGCACAAAAACATTGAAATAAACCGTTAAATATGTCCCCTCACAGTCAAGCAGACGACAACCTTGAGCGTCACAATTTGGTCCTTAGCAAAGGGTGTCAGGTGTGTTATGGCCATCCAGTTTAGTAGAGAAGTCATTGGTCTAGCTATGCTTTAATTCCAGTGATCAGACTTTAGAGTCAAAAAGTGTTAGTGGCGTTGCAGAATAGCATGCACAATAAATTTTCAAGGATGAAAATTAGTTTGAACTATCAAATTTTCAGTTTATGGTTTTAAGTAATTAAAATTGATTGACATTTTTTAAAAAGACACAAAATATGGTAATCATGGGAAAAGTTGAATAGCTTACAACAAAGGAACCTCATTAGTAGCATAATATTAACTTAAAAATTGTTTACTCATGATTGTAAAAACATTTAAACTTATTTTGCAGTACAATAAAATACATATATATTATAATATATATATATATATATATAGTTAATTTATTAAAACTAGCTCAGTACTATACACATTGTTTCATATTTTAATGGTAGAACTAATATTCTAATTAAAATGTATAGGCCCTACTCCCGACTGAAAACTTGATAGTTCAAACTAATTTTCATCATTGAAATTTGATTGTGCATACTATTCTGTAACGCTACTAACACTTTTTGACTTCAAAGTCTGATCACCGAAATTAAAGCATAGCTAGACCAATGACTTCTCTACTAAACTGGATGACCATAACACACCTTACACCCCTTGCTAAGGACCCAATTGTGACACTCAAGATTGTCGTCTGCTTGATTGTGAGGGGATATATTTAACGGTTTATTTCAATGCTCTTGTGCGACAACATATCTCTGGTGAATAAAACAGGAAAATAGTGAAGTATTATACCACACTTGGGTGAAAAAACATTTATATTAAAAATATACAATTCAGTTTTACAGGTAATTTTGTAAAAATATGAATAAAACCTTTAATACCGTATATTAAAATATGAAGCTATCATCCATGTTGTTTACATTCTACAAAGACCCCAATATATTTTAAGTTGGCTCTTAGCTTGTATATTGCTTTAAAAAACCATATTATACGGAACGTTCGATTGCTATAAAGAAACAAAGTACCGGTAGCTAAAAACTTTATTACAGTTGTTTGAATGACATACTTTGTGTAGAATTCTTACGTTCAAACGAACATTTTGGTTATAGGATTGTAAGAAATAGGCCTATTACTATATTTCAATGTACCAGTATTTAAAGTTGGCTCTTAGCCTGTTTATTGCTTTCAGAAGCCATATTATATTGAAAGTTCTATAACTATAATGAAACAAGGTAGTTAAAAACGTACATAAATTTGTTCGAATGGCAAACTTTGTGTAGAAGTCTTACGTTAACACTCAATTAGGTAATATATGAGTATGATAGGCTTGTTGGAAGTATTACTATTTTATGAATCTACATCAGCTTATTTAAAGAAATAAGTCAAGAGTTCCAAACTTGGTTATGCTCTTCAAACCTTTTATTAAACGTATTAATTTCATGTAACTAATCATACATCGACCTATCTAATATATTCAATCAAATTAGCGGTCTATGACAAAATGTCATATTGCCTTGTATGTGTGTAGGAGAGAAAGAGATACCCGAAGATTTCTCATACTTGGTAGGCAAACGACTGCTCGAAAATTTCAGCCACAGATGTTCATCTAGATATATTACAGAGCTCAATAAGCTAGACCCGTATCTTTTACACCCTGCTAGGAACATTCAAATCTCATATGTTGGTGTCAATGTAACAAAATGCGGGAAAATCTTATTGCCCAGATGCATGATATAATAAAATTGTCAGTTTATCAAAGTCGTGCTCATTAAATAGTGTATATTTTCTGTTCACTCTGTGCATTATCTAGAATGTCCGATTCTTTCGAGGTATGGTAGTATTAAAATGTGGATAGTTGATATCTTGAAGTTAATCGAGAGCAAATAAAATTCACTTTTTTTACTAGAAAAATATCTACAGTAGTTTAACTTTTTTAAATTATTAACACATCAATATTTTTATCAAATTATTATAACTAAAATTTCTAATTTATTAATTAAATAACCTCAGTACATGGGGAGCTCACTTTCTCTGTGTCAAATATTAATTATAAAAGTCTTCTCTAATGGCTAAACAAGCTATACTCTATTTATAAGGTACAGTAGCCCCATGGCTTCTTTGGTGCTGCCTGACAGTTCACACCTGACGGTTTTGAAAAGCTACCAGACCAAATTGTGTATCCCTACGCCGAACCATATGATCTGCAAAAACATGTGTTTAGCAGCTGTCACTTCTGACAGTCAACATTTAGGTATATACCTAAATGTTGACTGTCAGAAGTCAGCTGTGAGCTGTTAGTCAGCACCAAAAAAGCCATGGGGCTACTGTACTATTCCCGATATTTGCACTCGCATCAGTTGAACTTTATTAAGTTAAATATAAAATAAGTAGTTAAATAAAAAGTTCAATCCATTCTTTTTCCCCCTAATCCGGTTATGGTAACCTTGTATTTTGGAATAGTAAATTAGCATTTTATCAAAAGGCACAATATGGAAAACTAACTATATTAATAAATTTGTGTAACTTTTTTAAGTAGGCCTAATTCTTGACTCGGTGTGAGCCTTGGTAATAATAAGATGAAAGACATCCATTGTAACAAAAAAAAGTTAATTGCATTAGATTTAAGTTTTAACAGATACCACAGTCACACTACATAAGACTACAGCTATATCTGAATATTCTGAAAATTGAAAAATGACACCTGGACACAGGAATCGAACCCGGGACCTTTGGCTTAGTACACCAATCCTCTAACCACTGAGATATCCAGGAATCGTCCGATACACAGGTTCAGTCTTCATTCATATTTTAAGGCAGAGTCTATAATGGACGTGTGGAAATCTTCGGCTACAAATGTGTGATTTTATTAAGATCACGAGCTATCAGACGATTTCTGCACGTCCATTATAGACTCTGCCTTAAAATATGAATGAAGACTGAACCTGTGTACCGGACGATTCCTGGATAACTCAGTGGTTAGAGGATTGACGTACTAAGACAAAGGTCCCGGGTTCAAATCCGTGTCCAGGGGTCATTTTTCAATTTTCAGAATATGGTATCTAAATAAAGTAATCCTCACTAAACGCATAAATAATAACTTTGGCTATTTGATTCTTATATCTGAATAGTCAAGTACACTTGACTTGATGACTTTAGGCCCCAACATTTACTACACACTTGAGAGCAAAGACTGCAACAGACTATTTGAATTGCAAACTATCCTTTCCACAACCTTGAGTAGGCCTACGCAGTGCTGCTTCCTACCAATGATTTTAGAAACTATTTTAAACACTATCAGACTGAATTAGCATAGGACAGATTTTTGGTGGTGTCTTTTCACTGGACATAAAAATTATCCAACACAACACTACAACACAACCAGTATAATTAATTTACATTATCACAGAGCACATTACTCTACGAACTCTATCTCTAGCAGATGAAAAATTAAACAGTTGCCAGTCAAACACCACATTGACGGCATGTCAAGGGCGACTATTTGGACGGATATACACTTGATCGCGTGATTGCCAATACAACTATCAAGCGAGCGTCAAGGGTTGATGGCGCGTGAAGTAGACTTCCGATACTGCTTACTTGTCATTCACTCTGAATTATTAAACTCGGTCAAAATTCCTTTGTCTTTACTAAAGACTTTGTTTCTTCAGCTGAGAATCTTAATGAAAGTATTATAAAATATAATAGTGATTTCTTACCACTTTCATAAGTTGAATTGGCCTGGAGAGTAGTAAAGTTGTGAAAAATTTGACAGACAAGAAAAAACCTTTTTTCAAGAAGGGTGTTCAAGATCACTAAATTGCTGCCACAAACATATTGTCACTACTCTTCACAGGGCTGTGGAATCAAGAGACTGTAAAAATGTGCAGACTAAAACTCTGACTTCAAAATAAAAAATTATAATATTATAATAATATATTGTCTTAGGCCTATGGCAAGTATATCATTTAAATTTTATACTTTTTTTATTCTTTAGAACCAATATTTAAATTTGATTGACAAATTTATTCAAATATAAATTTACAATATCAAAGAAGCTTCCTATGGGTTTTTTTTCCATTTATTTGTGGTCTTTAATGTGCACTTTTTGACCAGGTACTGATCAGTGGTGGCTCGTGACCTTTTTTTTCCTGGGAGGGCGCACTTAATTGAAAATAAATAAAAAAGATAAAAATATAAACTTGTCTGATATTTATATTTTGTTATGGATTGCCATCCTCTTAGCCTTGATATTTGAAAATATGTCAATCACTTTGCTGTCAAAATCAGAAATTGAAGTATTGGTAGGCCTGAATAAATTTCTTTTTGACTGATAGAACTACTACATTTGGCCTATTTGCTGTCATTGTATTCCTTAAGAAAGTCTTAATCTATTTTAGGGTAGAAAAATACCTTTCACCTGAACTTATTGACATTGTTTTAGTGCAAATAATGTCCAGTTCAGTTTAAAATTTTCAGATAAAACCTTAAGTTATTTTGTGAACTAAACACTAATACGGATAGCACACTGTCAACTTCACAGATATAATCATGATTATAAATTACATTTGATTCATTCTTTAATTTCATAATGTTTAAAATAGAAAAAGATGCAACAATTTTGTTAAAATTAAAAACATTTTGAGGAAAAGATTTTTGATAGTTTAAAAAAAATTAATTGAATAATTTTGCTGCGCTTAGGTGAATTTTAAAATCGATCCAATCCTTTTAGGGCCGGTTACACAAAGATCATATTGATTCTTCAATCACCGGATTGTCAATCAGCTTAATCATAGATCAAGAAAAATTTGGGTTGCAACAAAGTTAACTAGAGATCAAAAACTCCGATCACATTACCACAGATTTGACCGGAGAATCAAATAAAACTAACATGGCAACCTTGTAAAAAGTTATATTTTCGAACAGCTGACCCTTTTAACATAGCCTGAAAGTATACAACAGATTGGTTCTGTGAATATTTTTTTTTCTTTATTTGTTTAATTAATACACGTAAATTTGTTTGAAATTATTAATAGATGTTTGTATTAATGTATTATTATAGTTAGGTTATAGAATGAGCTTTTAAAGTATTTATATTATTTCAAAATAACATAATGAGTGAAAAGAAATCCTGAAGTCCCAACTTTAATTTATCTAAAGCTCATCTCAAATTCTCTATTGCTATATTTAAAGAAAAGTTTATATCTTTCTCGTAGTTGTCTTGGAACTTGGACATTTTATATAACCTCGTTACATAAATTAAAAACTTCTTCATCTGAAGACTCCATACTTCACATTTATGAATCAAACTCACATTAAAAATAAATTGAATT
Organism: Timema bartmani; assembly: GCA_902151455.1. Taxonomy (NCBI): domain Eukaryota; kingdom Metazoa; phylum Arthropoda; class Insecta; order Phasmatodea; family Timematidae; genus Timema; species Timema bartmani. The sequence goes on along the minus strand of CABFWB010003758.1, from coordinate 52,294 downwards.
ATATATAAATATACTTATTAAATATTAGGCCTACTTAGTAAATAAAGATTATAAAGTACAAATTATATTTATCAAGAACATAAAAGTTACAGGTTATGTTAACCATCAAAACACTGATCAAGGAATCAAACAGTTGATGGGAGAAAATTGGCTGGTTAACTTGACCAGAGATTTGATCGACAATCACGTCCTAATCGTTAATGGTGCAACTGAAAATGAGGTTTGAGACACTGATTGGAGATCAACATACATCTGATCTCTGATCAAGCCACTGATTATTGTTTGTGCAACCGGCCCTTAATCTGGTTTAAATTAGTGTTGCAAACTTCTTTTGCAGCTGTATTTCTATTATCTCTATCAGTGGATGCAATTTTATTTCTTTTTTCCTCAGGTTCTTCAACTTCATCTCTAATAATATCAGTAGAAAAGTTTCTAATTTTTAAAATTTGTATCTCAAATTGTTATAACTTTCTCCATATAAAAGCTAGCAATACCACACACTTGATGAATTTTGAACTATTTAAGTAGTTCACTAGGCCACTTGGGCCATTTAGTGTTTTAATTTATTAGAGTGTACGATTTTTTCCCAAGCATTACTTAAATTAATCTTTGTAGTCAGATAAAGTATTGACTATTCTGTTTTTAAAATTCCAGCAAGTTGAAATACCTCGTGGTAGGTAGCCTTTTCTTGACAATTTTGTCAAGGAACGCTATTCTTTTAGGTGAATGGGGGAAAAATAACGTTTTTAAATTGGCGAAAAATATTTATATTTTTGCTATAGGCCTATTGCTCTCCTCCTTCCATAATTATGTTAAATTGATGTGCATAGCAATGTACAAAATAGCTATTTGGATATACTTTTCTTATTAATGATTGAACACCATTATTTTGTCCACTCATTACCACTGCACAACCATAATCGTAACTTTGTGCAATTAATTTGTGTGCTGGAATATTTAATTTGGTTTGAGGCTCTTAAAATATATTGCATACATTTTTTGCTGTATCTTATATCCATATAGTTAAATAAAAGACCAAAATTGTTCACAAATTTGCCCATTAAAAATCATCTAATTATATTTAGCCTACTATTCGTTGTTGATTGGAAAAATCGATAGTTTCATCTGCTTCGACTGCAATAAAATTGGCTGAATTTATTTGATTCTTTACTTCAGTTTGATAAAGTTGAAACATTAAATCTAAAAGTTAATTTGGAATGGTTTTGTAGGTACCTTTAAATATACTTGATTATTTCAAATACAATGCAAGAGTGTGCACCCTACTTTGTAATGCTAAAGGCGGGATGCAAAGTTACATAGCAAGAATAACAATGAAAATAACAATTTATTGAGTGAAACATAAAACAATACATTAGCAGATAAATACAGGTTGTTCATTTGGTATTGGTCGTCTATATGATACGTTGAACAAGAAAACAATAGCATACATTTTGATCTATCTCCATAGCCTTGAGATGCTGACTACCAGCCTGGTAGCCAGTATCTCGATATGTCGCTAGGACCGACAGGTAAAGCCAATATACCTAGGATTCCTCAAGCCACCCTAAGGCTGGCACTTATCAATCAAAGATTGGTGTATACCAGTCTTAGTCGAAAGGATCAACTGCGTGAACGCCATGCCTTCAATACGTGGGAGCTAACCGTATTCCACCAGTTAATAAACAGTGAGCCCCAATCGGGTGATCACAGTATTAGTAGTGATTGACTAACACTGAGCACTTGATCAAAACTAACAATTATGGCGTACATTAAATCAGGTCTAATACCTGCAAGGGCCTGGTTTAGGAAGCCTTCTAAAAGAGAAATATTTCGATACAACACAGCGGGCCGCTATGGTCCCGCTCAGACAAGTCGAGCCCAATGCAAGAGGCTACAATTATACCAAATGTCTATAAGTAAGGAGGGCCCAATTGTAGTCCTGACTGACCCAATTAGGTCGTTGTTCATATTTTGCAACTCCCTAATGTCGAGGGCATACGTTCACCTTAGAAACTAAACTACTTGAGAAACCTCATAACTAATTTAATACATCTGCGGTACCAAATCTATTTAGCTGTAGCACATACATGTTTACTAGACAACACGCCTTGCAGACATTAGAGCCAGCTTATAACCATTGTCAAATCTAAATATTGAAAACCCACACTAATTATACCGCTCGAACCAACACAGTATATATTGTTTGGTTAGCTATCTAACCCTAACAGGCTTGTATTATATAGGTGGGCATCCCCACTAAACCGTGTGCACATCTAATACATATTAACCAAACTATAGATCAGCCCTGAGGGAGCCTTGTTAAGCTAAGAACACATTAAATACAATTCTCCAAAACAACCTATCGGCCCTGAGGGAGCCTAGTTAAGCTAAGAACACATTAAATACAATTCTCCAAAACAACCTATCGGCCCTGAGGGAGCCTAGTTAAGCTAAGAACACATTAAATACAATTCTCCAAAACAACCTATCGGCCCTGAGGGAGCCTAGTTAAGCTAAGAACACATTAA
>CABFWB010003758.1:17629-39130 GCA_902151455.1 Timema bartmani | reverse complement strand
GCCGAGCACGTGTTCTTCAAGTGTCCTCGGTATGACACCCAGCGTGAAAACCTGGAGGTCATAGTAGGAAAAGAGATTACGCCGGAAAACTTAGGTGATATGATGCTGTCGTCAGAGGCAGCGTGGGAGGCGACAAGCACGTTTGTGAAGGAAATCCTCAAGGGCCTACGTCACGAAGAGCAGGAGAGGAGGAAAAAAGAATCTGAAGGAAGAAGCCCAGGACATCCCTAATCCCGCCGCCAATACCTAGGTGAGAACGGGGAAGTAGGAGAGGCCAAATCACTGAAGGAAGAGCAGAACAACAGCTAATGCCTCCCCCCGCGAAGTAATGCCTAGCGGCGGTTCCGTGGGGGAGTAATAGAGGCGAGGAGAAGAGGGTCAGGTTTTTTAGTCGGTAGGGGTTGGTCACACTAACATCTCGTGGCCAAACCGAGTTCGACACGCTGTGCGGAAATGCATTTTTCCCCCCTCACAAAAAAAAAACACACACACACAAGATCAGATACAATTTAAAACAATGTTATTTTAATTTTATTATCATGATATAATGGGATGTTGGTTTCTTTCCTCTTTTTTCAAATTGCAATTTTATTACTCCCCACACCATTACGTTTCTTCTTGACAGACCTTATAATAAATATATATCTTATACAATATAATACATATAAAAATATAAACAATTTCATTTAAAAACAGTCAAAAGAACCAAAGACTAAATACATCATTATTGTTATTAATATTATTTACTTTAATTGTTCACTAGACCTAAGACTTTTTAATTTGTGGTTTGTTGAATATTAGTCTCTCTTGAATCCGCTTTGGTGGTCAAATAGGCCAAGGCGTCACGCTTCACACTATAAAGGATTGCCAATGATGGAGAGATCGAGGTTTGAATTCCAGTCAGGAATATTTGGTGGTGGATTTTCCTATATGCTCTTGCACTCTCCCTCCATGCGAATGTGAATACATTTCCTCAATTCAACCTTCCTTAACCCTAACCCATTAGTGTAACTATATGGACAACTTGAATGAGTATTAACACACAGTCCAAAAAGGTGTCGAGGTGGCAACACCAATGGGTATAGGAACTGGAGGAGGGAGTTTATTGGGCTATCAACCCCCAAAAAACACTATTTTTTGTGCTGAGGATTTTATCTTGAGAACAACCTATTAATACTTTATTTTTGATCAAAGAAATTTCGAACAAATTACCCTAACTTACNTGTACCCTAAGAAAAAAAAAAAAAAAGGAAAAAAATCTTCATTTCTGAGGGAGCCACAAGCTTATTTTGACTCCATTAAACTGCTACTCCTTGCACACCCCTGTTCCAAACAAAGAATATTTCTTTGCCAGTTTTCATGAATGATCTGGCTCACAATACTTTTGTAAAACAAGCATTAGAAATGTTTTAGGGACATCAAAGCCAGACTAGCAGTGCGCTGAAAGGAACGGTTGAGAAATTGCAGAAAACTAAATTGGTGTTAAGAGACAAGAGATGGAGGGAGGGAGAACAAGAACTGAGCACCATTCGACAACAAGAGATGCAGCATACTCAACACCTGCACAGGTGATAGTTACACTATATTACATTGAACAATATTCAGAATTAAGAACACATCAAACACACTTTTCTGCATTTCTGTACTTGATAACAAAATTGGTATTATAGTTTTAAAATAAACATTTTTAAAACATAGCCAAACAGTTTCTCTGATCTCAATTCCACTGTTTTTTAAAGTAGAATATATAAAACCGCACCACAATACATTGCCTAATTTGAGTTGTAATTTATTCCTAAGTTAGGTGTTCTAACTAGAGGGATACAGACTCCTTTGTACCCTTTTTTACATTATCTTCTTATCAAAACAACTTTTATTTTATTATGTACTTATTGATTACTAGAATTTTGTTGGCTCACAATACATTTAACTTTACTTTTAACTAGACAGAAAGATTACCTATTCTAAATGTTTGAATATTAAATGCAACAAATAGTTAGCTTAATTTATAACTAAAGAAAATTTTACCAAATTAACAAAAAATAAACTTGTTTTTGTGGCCGCATGTTCGAAGGCATCTCTCTCATGTTAGACTAGATTACCAATGACAGGGAGATCAGGGTTCGAATCCTGGTCGGGTGCACTGAGCATGGTTTTTCTAAATGGTTTCCCACTCTCCCTCCATGCAAATATGGGTTCACTTCCTCCAAATTAAACCTGCCTAATCTCTAGCACACAAGCCTAATTAGTTCAAAGGCTTACAACTCGAACGGGTATTAAGACGCAGTGTTAAAAAAAAAATTTAAATCAATTATGTGCTGAGCTCATAGTGACCTTAATTATTTTAAGCAGTTACAGTTCAATATTGTTCTGTGTTGAAAAAGATGATTTTGTGCCTAACTGCACATTAATTAGAACAACAGTGAATTTGAGTTTGCCATCTCTCAAAGTAAAATAAATTTTCCCGACTGCATGTGCAGGTTGTAGCTTGATATTTCCTTCATATCATTGGACGCATTCTGCTGACTAAATAAGACAGTGACTCAACGCTGCCATCCAATAATCATCTCCACTCACTTCCCCAACATTAGGTGTCATCTCTGCTCAGTTTGAGTCTATACTAGGGATTCATTAAGTCAAAATACAGATCTCGAGTTGATCTCAATTTGGAGCCAGAACTAATATGTGCATTGAGTTAAGATATTCAGCCAATGTTTCTGCAACTTGCCAGACAAAAGATTGTCAAGTTTCACCTTAAAATGGCTTACATTTTCAATTTGAACAATTTTCATCATTTTCATCTGAGGCAGTTAAAACTGAGTAGTCAAAGTTACTTGTTTTGGATATACTTATTCAAACAATGTGTGTTGTTTTAAATGTTCATTTGAACAACATAATTTCTCAATTTTTACAGTGTGTGTGGTGAATTTAACTTTTAATTCGCCACGCCTGTGGCTACATTGAAAAATATTTTTCCCACCTCTTCTCCCGGCTGATTAAGCTTAGACTTTCAGACAATGACCCTTAAAACTATTCGATCTTAAATCAGGGTTGCCATATACCTGGAAAACTGAGATCAACCAGGAAATCTACTGGAATATTTGAGAATTTAAACTACAAACTTTAAATCCAGGCCATTGTATGGCATCAAAAGCCAACCAAAGAAATAAACACACTGATACGAACACATGTATTATATTCCCCACTACCCGCACATACCTTTTTTACTTCTTGTAACATTTGGAATTAGGCTTGAATTTTGTTCTTCAGGAAAAACCCAGAAACTTACAGGTGAGGACTACTTAGCTTTTAGGGGCATACAAATTTCAAAAATTTGCTGGGGATGAACCACTCACTACCAATAACTTCTAGAGGCATCGAATTTTCAAACTTTTATTCATTCATGAACTTCTTGTGGTTAAGTCGTGCGTGAACTACTACTTATTGTGGTTCATTCATACGCAAGCTATTTATTGTGGTTCATTTGTACACGAACTACTTATTGTGGTTCATTCATACACGAACTACTTGTGGTTTATTCATACACAAACAAGTTATTGTGGTTCATTCGTACACAAACTACTTACTGTGGTTCATTCGTATGTGAACTACTTATTGTGGTTAATTCATACGCGAGCTACTTATTGTTGTTTATTCATACGCGAGCTACTTATTGTTTATTCGTACGCGAGCTACTTATTGTGGTTCATTCGTACACAAACTACTTACTGTGGTTCATTCATATGTGAACTACTTATTGTTGTTTATTCGTATGTGAACTAATTATTGTGGTTTATTTGTATGTGAACTAATTATTGTGATTTATTCGTACGCGAGCTACTTATTGTTGTTTATTCGTACGCGAGCTACTTATTGTGGTTCATTCGTACACAAACTACTTACTGTGGTTTATTCGTACGCGAGCTACTTATTGTGGGTCAGTCATTAGCGACCGGCCTACATCTTGCAGTTTAATCCTCCACCAGTTCGTGAACTACTTCGTGTGAGTTAGTTATTATAAACACCTCACATCACTAGTTACACAGTACTCACAAATCAAATCTAGAAATTATTATTATTTTTTAAATAGATTGAGATTTTGATAGGAATGGATCCTTGAATCCTTATGGATATTTGAGAAAATTTCATATTTGAGACTTATATATTATTTTTTCACCCCAAATTAAATTTGTTTTAGAGCTCTAATACTGCTTATTGGTGTTTCAGAACCTAAAAGGATGAACTTAACAACCAGTCCCCAGACGAGTAATTTAACACAAAACTGAATGTATGAATGTTATAATGAATGGAATATTAGAAAAAACATAACAATAAGTTATTTGTACTTTATATTTTATTCTATTTATATTTCCTCTTATGTTCACAATTATTCCAAGATTCAGATTCAAGACTCGAAGATAAATTGGGGATTCAGATGCATAAAATAGTGTATTTGACCCAACTTTTTTTAAAAAAAATTTTTTACAAAGAGCCAGCTTGAAATAATTTAAAGTGTTTTAAGACATATTATTGAGGTTGTAGGTGGTATGTAATGTGTAGATCGTATGTTCAACACACATCTTACAAAATATTTTTATTCTGAATCACTGATTGTTCAGTCTCATAACTGGAGGAAAAGCCTTTTAAAAAAATTTGCTTCCCCCCNAACTGGAGGAAAAGCCTTTTAAAAAAATTTGCTTCCCCCCCCCCCCCAGAAAAATCTGTAATCATGCTGGAATTTTATTCTAGAGTTTGAATGTACACTCTGATTTTTATTCACAACTACTAACCAACCAACCAACCAACCTATTTATAAGACACTGAGATTATACATATTAGCCTAATAGTTTAAAATACTCATCTGGCATTATATGACTGTAAAATTACAGGGAGCTAAAGGCAGCTCATGTTGAAGTGGAGCATGTGTCAAAAAAGCTAGAAAAGTTAACTTCTACAGTTACTTCTAGCATTACTAAAGTGCCATTGAAAGAAAATTACATTACTAAACTTGAGGTAAGCATAAACTTGTTTTTAGTATTATAAGTGAAGTATTAAATATTTTCTTTATGGACACGTGTTGCAATGCTTTGAATTTGTAACATGAAATGTAACACAGAAGCTATGCTTAGTATAGACAAGCTGGCCAATCTTAAAGTTGAGCCTGTGCGAAACCAACGTTTTCAATTTTGATTTGAATCTTAGCTTGACTCAAATCAAGTCTCATATTTAAAATAAATCTGGGATTGAATCCAAATCTCATGCTAAAAGAAATTTGATTTGGATCTGAATCAAATCTTATAATATATGTATATATTATATATAAATCAAATCTAATGCTTAAATAAAATTGGGTTTAGTATTTTAGTTAAAAAAAAAAGATCAAATAATTTATTTTAAGCTTCCCATGATAGTTTTTTATATTGGATTTGTGTTGAATTTTCTACTATGCTAAGTTTTGAATACAATCCATTAGTAAAATATTTCATTAGATTTTGATTATCACTTTTATAAACATTTATAGATTCCCTAAATATTGAAATCACACCACTCTTTTAATCATAGTGCACTGATTGATTAATATATACAAAAAGGTGGGCCTGGCTACTTTTTTTTTAAAATAAAAAGTATTTACCGTCACAAAAATCGGTCCCTTGCATAATTCCTTTACGACCCAGAACTCAAAAGTTAATTTCTCTATTTTCTCAACTAATTTCCGGCCCAAATAATTTAATTTGTTAATCAACTTTGAATCATAGATTCTAATTTTGAACTAATAATCCGAATCTAGGATTTATTTAGCTATTAGAAATTTCAAATCGAATTCGAATCTTTTTGATATTAGGATTTGAACCTTTGAATCAAATCCAAATCTTGAGATTGGAGTTTGAATCTTTGTCAGATGTTCTGAGGAAGGTTTTACTTGAATAGTTTCCCACTCTTTTCTTGAAAATGTGGACACACTTCCCATATATAATGCCTTTCTTACCTATACCCAGTTAGTGTAAATATGTGCATAGCCTTGGAAAGACTGAAAATATATTCCTGGTAAAATAAACACAATACTCTAATTATTGATTTTAGAGGCAGTGTGAGGAACTGAATTTGGGTGACTCTAATCCAGAAACATGTCTGAAAGAGCTAGAAAATTTGGATGACTTGAAGAAAGAAGAAGCTCAAATTACCAAAGAACTAAAAGAGTTTCAAGGATTGCCACCAGATATTGCTGCAGCTGAGAAAGTGCTGGAGGAGGCAAAACAGGAAAATGCACAAATTAAAAATTATTTAACAGCTCTTTACATTAATAAAAATTAATTTCACTGATGTTTAGAATGTATTAAATTTGTGCTAAAGTAATTAAAATAGGCAGTTGTATGTTATGGAATTAAACTAAACTTTTTTTATGTTTAATTTTATGTTAAAGAAGAAAAAGATTCCTCTCATAATAATATTAATAAAAATATATACTGAAAGAACTAATAAGGCAAAGAGAAAGAATAACAAATGTTACATTTTACACTACTACCAATGTACTGTTATATTAGCAATATAATAATTTATAAAATATAATAATAAAATGAGCATTTTCCTTCCTTGCTTTGTTTTATTCATATATGAACTTGTTAACCCTTTCAATACTTTGTTATTTTTCATGTACAAATTGCTCATTCTGAATTAATGTTTAACTTATGAACAACCAATAGCTCCAACATGGCATTGTAATAATGATTAATGGTTTCATTAGTAGCTTAGAGAACTATAATAAACTTTACCTTTTCCTTAATTTGAGTATCTTTTTTTTTTTTTAAAAAACTTCTAAAATGTGTCCCAATTAATTGAAAAGGTTGTGTGTAGCGGGGATTGTGTGGGGAAAATAATCATTCCATTTTCTGTTTATATCTACTGCTTCCTCCTTTCCCCTCACTATTTCCTAGTAAAAGGTGGGGAAGCTTCCACGAGCCAATAACACCAACTCCCAATTGCCTTCTTGCAGTCAAGAAACTCAACAATCAATATTTAGGAGCCAAACTGCCAAGTAGGTCACAAATTTTGCAACCAGGTTCATAATAAAGGTTTTTCATCTTCTCTTGAGGTGAAAAATAAACACTCTCCTTGTGTCCTTGGATTAGTTAAGAGCATTTTTGGATTGCCTGGATGACTAGTAAGATGAGAAGCGTTAAAAACCAAATAAAAAACACAGATTTATATTTGCAATAAAGAGACCAGGTCTAGCTACAAGAATTTGGTGTCAACCCTGGCTAAATTTTAGCCTCACTAGTCACTGCACCAACTAACAGGTAAAAAAAATCCCAATTAATTTGGACTTAATTTGTTGAAGTAATAATATTCTTTTTTTAATAAAAACATTTCTATTAGCCCTCCTGTTTTATTGTTACAGCTATTATTAGAGAGGTTCGTGGAATTAAGTTATTATATATTACTTATTATCTATCATGTTTTCTTATGTAAATGTATGTATTGTAGGGTATGTACTTGTGTGCTTTTCAGTGCTGGCCTGTTATAGGTCTTACGACTGTTGGTCGGCACTATAATAAAGGAAATTGAAATTGAAATTTACACTAGAGTTGGGCATTTATAGTATTCTGGTCAGAATAACAGTAGGCTTGATAGTTATAAAAGTTACTTAAACTACTTTAATATATTTGTACACCAACACATGATTTGTAGTTGTCACTTTTGTTAAAGCTCATATCATTTAATCTTCTGTGCTGGGAGTCCGGGATTCAATCCTCGGTCCCAGCACAGATTTATCCGATTGCCAAACCCTTCCGTCACCTCTTACCCACTATTTTAGATTTTAATCAAATTTGGTGTGTAGTTTAGTGATCATGTTAAAAATTTAAGATATAATCAATAGTTTGCGAGATACGGAGCTCCAAATTACACTTGAAAATTCGTGTTTGTGTGCAAATTTGAAATTCTAACATAAAAATCTTCTATCTCTATAACGAGTTAAAATAATTATTTTCTAATCTACTTTCAAAAGATAAAATGTCTTGAATAATAAATTGGATTGTAGCTTTGTATATGACATGATTTAAAAACACACAATAAGAATTTATGGTAAATTTCCAATAAAAACATGATTAATTAAAATTTTCTGATATTTAAGATAACACAGAAGCGAACACAATAATTATTTTTTCTACGACATTCTCAAATTATTTTATTGCTTACTTGGCTCAACATTGAATCTTTTTAATTACTCACTGAGGGATGTTAGTTAACATATTCATTTGTAAACGTAAAAGCTAGAAGAAAACTACTTTTATAACTGAGGTGAGTTCCATAAATGAGGAATATTTGTATAGTGATCATTTGATGGTGTTTCAATTTATATTTTCTTTATACTTTTTATTTATCAAACCTCAGTACGAATATCAAAATAATTTTTGTTTAGAAATATTTTATAAACTTGTTAATTTCTCAGTTTTTTTAATGGTTCATTCAATTATGTTACAAGATTTCAATAAAATCAAAACTCAGTGGGCATTTTATACAATTCTCACGACCATAAATCTGCTGATCATGTTGGAAACATGACTTATTCTAGAGGTCCAAGTTCAATACCTAATATATCCTATTTATTTTTAAATTTATATCTGACTTTTAAAAAAAACCTTTTCAATTCAGGAATTGTGTAAGGTAGTTTTTATTTTAAAATATTTTTCTCAAAACATACATGGATTGGTAGTAAAGCATTCATAGATTATTCCAAAATTCTTATTTAGAAATAAATAAACAAGCTAAATTAAAAGTTAGTGATAGTTAACTTTATGGTTATTTGAAATAAAAAACACTAGGTTGAATCATGGTTTGAATTAGGAGGGATATCCAGCACACTTTCCTTCGTGATACCGGAGTAGAAACTGTTTAGCTATAACACTATAAAACACAAACACATTTTTAGTGTTATAGCTAAACAGTTTCTAATCCAGTATCACGAAGGAAAGTATGCTGGCTATCCCTCCTAATTCAAACCATGATAGTTAACTTTGAAAAAAATTTAATATGTGATTATTTAAAAAATATATTAATGAGTTACATAACATTAAAAAATATGATTATTTAAAAAAAGACTAAACAAGCTTAATTTTGGGATATTTTATAGGTCTTTGTGTATTATTTAAAAACAATGTGAAATACTCACAATATTAATATTAAATTAAAATTGAAATGTATTCTCTAACCAAGGTTAGTATGAAGGAGGTTGCCTGGTTCCCATAAGGCCTGTGTAGACAGATAGAAACAAAGGCGTGACGTCACTGGTAGCCCCTTGCCAGCCTAACCACTCAAGAAACAATATGGAAAACTTGTCATTTCTATTTGGTTAAAGTTTGTAGGTACATACTTTTGTTTTAGTATTCAAGCGAGTGGCTATTTCTATGGCAACTATTGATAAAATCTTGGATTAAAACAAAGAAGGTATAAAAAGTGTAGTTGTAATATTAAATTCTCGGTTAAAAGGTGCTAACATTTTAAAGAAGACAATTTGAGTGTTTAAATTATTTTCCTTTACTCATACTAATTCATTTTTTGTTGCTCAAGAATAATTATGTGTTTGTATACTATTAGGATTAAATAATATTATAAAAAATATTAGTAACAATAAATTAACTATTTATTTATCTGAGGTATTTAATGTACACTTTTTGAACTGAATGATTATACCAACACACAACTTCTAAGAAAAACTCGAAAATAGGATAGCCACAACATCCCCCGCCCCCGACTTTTAATTTATCACTGTGAAAAGGGACACTCACATTTAATCAATGATAAATATTTTGTTCATGCAGGAAATCAAACTCGGCACCTTTAACTAGGTAGAAAGACACACTACCGACAGAACTAAGGTTTCTGATTATTCATTTTATGTTATTGACTTTATTACCGATGTAATCATCTCATTAAAACTTAATTATAATGGTTACATGCCTCTATGAACCAAATATATGGTAAAATGAAGAAATTTAATGTTACTTGAGTCTGATATCAATACTTATTTATCTTTTCAATCACATTTAATGTTGCTAAAATATATTTTACTGATTTAAAATAAAATTCAAAAATATATCAACAATAGCTAAACTTATAGTAAAATTCGAATTATTTTTGGTTAAAATCTTTTTGTAGTTTTAATGTTATTTCGGGATTCATCACTTTTATAACACTTATTGAATTTATGTGACTAAGCATTAAGAACATTCATTCTTATGAATGTTATGTGACTAAAAGTTGTTTTTACACCTTATTGGGTAGCATACACTTCTAAATATTCTGGAAGATTTTTTCACAAATCTATTTTCTAATAAGGCTACCTGAGTAAGTCCCGTGCCACGATGCTTTCTTAACTCTTTTTCTAGTTTTAATTCTCAGGCTAGTCACTCGGTAAGACAAAGACCACCAAAAGACAAATGCCTAATCCAGAAAAGTGGTGTAAATGCCGGCTCATTTTGTAGGTGTAGTTGCCAAGATGCGGGAATTCTTTGTTGTGTTTTTTCGAAACCCATCCTGCTAAATATTGAAGTTCACTTCTTTTAAGGTCATCAGTTCCCTGGTTCTGATCGTCCTTTGTGACAAAATGAAGTGTAGAAACAGTCAAGTATAATCAGAGGAGGGATAATAATTTATTGATTTTAATCAGATACAATAGATTTTCCAGTGCATCCTGATTAAGCCTATAAGTTAAAAAATAATTAAAGTTATGCTTTTCTTAAAATATTGAGAGCTCCATTTAAGACTTTGATTAATTCATACACCCTGCTTAAACAAATTGATTAATTTAATTACACAGCATTTCATCGTTTCCATGTGATGTAATGAACATTTAAGATCCCCTTTTCACAATGAAGTTATATATATAACATAAATCAAGAGTCAGGCTATCGCTTTATGCACCACTTTGGCAGAGGCATTATTAGTAGGTATCCGTATACATATTTCCTAAAATAAATAATCCACATAGTCACTACCGTAAACTAGTTTAGGTATTTGAAATTATTCTGAAACCACCATTTTGACAAACACAACTAGCTAAACTCCCTGAAACCCTTATACAGAATAACTTTTAGAGTAAGTATTGATGTAATTATTATTCCTATACTCAGCAGAGTAAGCCTTTAATCAAGTTCAAATCTTTAAAGGCTAAGAGGGAAAAAAAGACTAAACCATGGTGGTGATTGTTTCAACTTTTGTATCTCTGGCCATAATTACATTAAAGCTATAATTTAAACTTATTTAATTAAAAGATAGTTAATACTTTACAACTTATAAACTAGTTTGCAACTATCCACCTAAACAATAAGCTAACAAATTAAGAGTTAATTTACCATTTAGAATATAAATTATAGTAGCGACTGGAAATAACTAAAATAAAAATAAACATAGAAAATGAATGCTTTCTGTGATGCAAATGCCTAACTGTAGCATCAATATTTTAAAAACTGTTTGGTTTAATAAACCAAAGTGTTTATTCTCGAGGGCTGACATAGCTTGCCAACAACTGAAGGGCTACTGCCTACATCACTTTCTTCCATGCGCAGAACGATGCACATTCGATCCAGGCAATCTCCTTTTTAATAACCTTGTTCTCTGACTACATGTTCAGGTTATACAAATAGATACTATTTATGTTAATAATTTAGAGATGAGGAAGTTTGATTTTAGAGGAAATGTACCTGCGTTTTCATGGAGGGAGAGTTTAAAATCATTCTGGGGGAAAACTACCCTCATTACACCTTACTGAGATTCAAACCCCAATCTTCCTATCATTGGCACACTAGTATATTGTGAGAGTGATGCCTTAGACCATGCAGCCACCAAAGAAGCTTATGAAAAGTGTTATTTTATCTACTCTGGTAAAATTAAAAAATTAGATTTTACCTAGTATTGATATTTCAAGCACTGACTATGGACATGTCATATGCTATCATCTGAGCTATAGAAGTAACATGCCAATGAAGGGATACGCCAAGTTAATACTTATAAATTCTCCACAATTTTGATACACAAATAAATAAATAAATGAAAAATTTAAAACTAATTAAGCTAACAAATTGTTTTACAAGGTGAATTCAATACAATAATATTATTTACTACTTTTGTTAATGTAATTTGTACAATGGCTCGTTTCAAATCTCATTGACTCTTCTTTGAAACACAATTGGGTTGTGAACTCTGTTGTTAGCTAGCAGTGCCGGATTGAGGGGGGTAGAGCGGAGAGCGATCGCTCCGAGGCCTTCACAAATCATTACAAGAAAAATAAAATTAACTCCATTTTCTAATTTTAAGCATGGAAAGTAATACTTCATAAAATGGACTTTAAAAAAATTACTGATATGTTTGCTGCAAAGAAAGCAAGTAAAGTTAGTATATAATGAGTGTTTTTATGAAGTTTTATTTAGCCTACTTACTTTTACTTTGTTACTATTACATTTGTGTAAAATCAAACAGCTGTTTAATTTTTACCTTTCCTCAAATACAATATGATGTGATTTACATGGATTTATGCGAGCCCCCATGTATATAAATCTTGCACTGCTAGTGAGTAACTGAAATTAAATAATACAGCAACACCTAGGGCCGTATGCAAGAACTTCAATAATAGGTTAATAGGTAGATCGACAGTGTGCTCGGGACCACACTATCGGTCCACTAAGCATTCACTAACGTTCTTGCATTAACCGCCTTTAGTATGAATATTAACACACAGGCTGCAAATCATTCTAATTACAGGAATGCCTGTATGGAGACTACAATTAGTATGATAGAAATTGGGGATGGGATCCTTGAATCCTTTGGATTTTTAAAGATATTGGAGAAAATTTCAGATTCAAGACTCAAATTCTTTTTTTAAAAAAAAAGTAGTTCCATTTTTCAAGTGAAATTTGTACAGGGAGTACATGAAATAGTAGAGGAAGCAAGATTGAGATGGTATGGGTATTTAATGAGGATGGAAAAAGAAAGGATGCTGAAGAAAATGTTGGAAATGAAGAATGTGGAAAAAAGACCACAAGGGAGGCCAAAAAAAAGAGATGGGAGTAACAGATAACAGAAAGTGTTCAAGTGAGCGGAGAAGAATGGAAGAAATTAAAGGAGGAAGATGGAGGCATTTTACTAAACTGACCCAGCCACAGGTTGGAAACGATGATGATGATGATGATGAGGAGGAGGAGGAGGAGGAGGAGGATGAAGGGAAATTTGCTAGAGCGCTCTTATACTGATTATTGGCAGTTCAAAACCAATTATATTTATAGAATCTATACGATTTTACTAAAGAGACATTTTGAAGTATAGGTACAAAATTAAATTATGACTTTCAGTATATAGAACATAAACTTCAAAATATGCCTTGCACATTAGAAAAGTTTATTGTTCTTGTGGATAAAATTGTAAAGCTTATTCCTCATTCTTATACTTAATGAGAGCACAGTTTAAGTTTCAGAAAAAAGAGCTTAAGAAAGCAATAACTCCAGCAATTGTTACTGTACTGATAGACATAATTGAAAATTACTCCTTTGTGATGCAAGAAGAGATACGAATATTTCATTGAACCTATGATGAGTGTATGGCTCATACCGTCATTTACTATAAACAAATATTGATTCCATATCGGTGTCAAGCTATAGTTTCATTTCAAATTATTTCATTATTGATGTTACAATAGTGTATAACATTAAAAAAATTACATTTATTAAGATTAATCTGTAGAGTGTAAAGAAAGTACATTAGGTACCTGCTTAATGGATGTACTGAAACTAAAAACCAAATTATTAAAAAACCTCATTAATATATATCCGTGCCATCCAAAAATTAATATGGGCATTCATTAATTTTATCTTTCTTTGCAACCAGCCATGAAAAGTCATCCTGTCATCACTGTTAGAGATATTCTACAGCACTCTCTAAATGAGCAAATAACAGCATTAAACACTTTTGCTTTAGTAAGATTGAGTGTGTGTGTGTTTGTACGTGTGTGTGTGTTTGTACGTGTGTGTGTGTGTGTGTATAAATAGTTGATGCATTTAAAATGAACTTTCTGAACCTACCGATTAGGGTCATTGTAGAACAAAAATTAAACTTTCTTAATTTAAGGTCATAATTCTTATGGGTAAATTAATGTAATACTTATTATTAATGTGATTAAGTGACTAGAATCAATTTTCACAATAAAAATTGAATATTTTGTACATACTTTTAAGAAAACATGTGACCCACTTTTACCTCATAGATTGGGGTAATAGAGGGAAAATGATACCTCATTGTACCGTCTGTGTCACACCCAGTTGTTTGGTTGAAAGGTGTGCCGCTAGACGGCACCTCGCTCACTCTAAGATGTGGTGTAAAGAAGTATGGGACAGTGGAGTGTCGGTCGAGGTATGAAACGAACGCTAGAAAAAGAAAGATTTACGAAAGAAAGGCCGGACTTGAGAGTGTGTCAAGGGTGATCCGTGTGTACTTGACCTTAAAGAGTTAAGAATAAAACATAAGTGAAACATGATATAAGTGTTGGTATTTTTGTTTTTTTACGGAATGGAATACCACCATGCGATAGAATACCAAGAGTGGGGAGTTCGCGCCAACGACACATCGGTGCTAGGGGTGTTGGGGAAATGTACCCAGAGATAGTAAAAAAAAGGGTACATCATTAATCAGTTGTGTTCGAAAAATGCTATGACAAAAGTGAGTGTATGAGTGATTTTTTTACAAGTCTTTACTATTCTATTTTATTGTTTGCAGTTTTTTTACATTCAAAAAGAATGTGTGTAATAAATTACATTAAAATATAATATTATAATGTAGTTGATTTTTGGACTGCTCTCATATATTTAAAAAGTCATGGATGAAGGTATTTTTCTTTAAAGTATCGTATGTAAATTATCCTTTTACTTCATCCATGGAGAATCACGCGTTTTCGCAGAATAGTCTGTAAAAGGATTTCACCAGAAAAACTTGTTTATTATTCTCAAAATATAACTCCGCAGTATTTAACAAACTAGCAAGAAAAGCCAGCTCCCTATATCCAATAGGAAGCTAGCTTTCACTGCACCTGTTGCAGAGAAATACCTGATTGGTTACTCTTGACAGTGTCACGAGAGGTCCAAGAAACAAGGGACACATCCGCATATAAGCTAAATGTACGCAGGAAGATACACAGAATGTGCCGTAGAAAGAGTGAGAGTAGACGTAGAGAGAGGGCCGGAGTAAACATACAGAAAGTGTCACAGAATTAGCGAGAGTAGACGTACAGAAAAAGAGTAGACGTAGATATAGAAAATGTGTGTCAACGATAAAGTGAAAAGTAATCACAGTCAATACATAGTTTAATTTCAACAAAGTGTAAAGAAAGAAATAATAAAGCGTGTACAACATAAACAGTTGTATTTATATCATCAACATTCCATTTCACAATAATTGGCGCTCAAACACTGAGCTATAAATACCAATTATATCTAATATTATTCCATATCATCAGAATTGTCGCCCAATATTGGGGCAATTATATGTGAATAATACCGTAATATAATAATTGGCGCTCGATCACGGAGCTATAAAAACCAGTTATATCAACAAACATTCAATTTAATCAGAATAGGTTCCCCAATCGAGGGGTATCACATCATCAATCAATCAAACTTAACTATATCGTTACAATATGTAATTAAATAAATATGATAGAACTGTAGAAAAATGAAGCACAATCAAATAGCAGTAAAAACTAACACATTTTTACACACAGTACACCACAATATTTCGATGTTTTCTTTGAATCTGCATCAGGAAGTAGTCTTATGTGTTAGTGTTATTGATTTTAATTTTATTTGTGCTTCATTTTTCTAAAATTCTATCATATTTATTTAATTACATATAACATTCAAAAACATAACTTATTGAACATTAGAAAAAAAAATTGCTATAGAAAAGTTAAAATTATTCAGAAGAAAAAAGTTTGACAGTAAAACAAATCATATATGTAGATACACTAACTATTGAAAATATGAAATATTGAATTAAATAAAGAAAAAATCCTTTCATCTGGATTAGCACTATTAAAACGTTCTTCCAAGTTCAATTATTAATTTTTAACAAAATGATCTAGATAAAGAATGTTCTTAAATTCTATCAAAATTGGCTCTGCTTATTTTTATTTTTTTCTTAGCACAGCATCTTACTACTCGTTCAGATTATATGTGCTCTCTGATTATTAATTTGACTTTGTTTGGAGGGCAAAAAAAAGCCTATTTGGTTGATATAACAAATATTATAATTAATATTATTTTATAGGTTTGGAACATCAATAATTAATAACTAACAAAAATTGACCTTTATACAATCTTGTGAATGTCCTACTTTTTTACGGCCCTCAGGTAATCCCTAGCTCTTGAACACATGAGGGCGGTATGCCAAACCCCTGGCTTTTCAAAGAGTAGTACACAAAGGTATCTCGAATACTATTTCTCTTTATGAAATGACTTGGGCTAAATTGTCACCAGCTCTTCAAACTAATTGTCCTGGCCTCTTTGAGTTTATTTGCTGGTGCAATGTCAACAAATAAGTCGCGGTTGAAATTTGTTTTTGTGTGTGCACTCCATTGTATTAGGACCATCTATTTCACCAAATATAATTTAAATATAAATTTTGGGAGTTTATGTTTTCAAACTTTCGCTCTCCTTGCCACTACAGATGAACAAATGCAAAGCATAAAAAAAAATCTTAGTTTCTCTAACTAGAATTAGCTCTATTACTGATGAGAAAATCTTACCCCTAAAACATTTGGAGAGATACTTCTACTCCATGTAAAAGCCCATTTCATCAATGCTAGCTAGGGTCAGGATAATTATTGTTTATTATACAGTACGACACTATAGGCCTCTCTCTTACAATCTTTCTATAAAAATATATTTAAGATTTTAAATACCTGTATCATTGTCCTGGCAGCTTTGCTATGTTATGTTGAACTTTTTTTTAACCATATTAACAAAATAAGTGTACTGCTAGTATATTTATTATATTTTTAGAGTGTGCTAAAGTTAAATCAAAATAAATTCAAATGATTAAAAAAAATATTAACATTTAGGCCATATACCAAGATTTTTGGAAGTTAATTTTGCCTGTTTGGCAAGAATGACCCATTCCTCACATCACAATCATCACAAACATTGAGAAAGGAAATCTTCAAAATAATTATAGGGTTTAGGTTGTGGTAGTTATTTTTAGAATAGCTTTATGATGGATACATCTTCATTTGCTCTGAATGTATTTTTTTAAGGATGAGCACATTTTAAACAGATTATTTCACAATCATCCAATATATCCAGCAAAAACAGTTATCTACAACTGTCTCATATCTTATTTCCTTACATTTTTCAGTTTATGCTTTTTTTTTTAATCAATGTTACCCCTTTATTTAAGTAAAAAAGTTGAATGTGACTACTAACCACAATTCTTCAACTACTATTATACTGTAGTTGTTCAAAGAATAATAAAAAAAATTAAGTAGCCTACCTATAAGATATTCACTTATTGAATATGATAGGCTAACTGTAAAACTAATTCTTAGACGTTTAACAGAAAGAAAACTTAAGATTTAATTAAAACTTACTTTGTCCCTTTTTTGCCCCAATTTTAAAATGTCCCACAGTTATTCCATCCAACCTGTTATCGGCACATGACTTGTTAGCTAACTTAAATCTAGAACACACACAATATCCAGCCTCCAGTCCATGGGCAACACAAATCTCAACCATGCTGGGAATTGAACCCAGGACACTTTGCTCACTAGGCAGAAATGCTACTGACTAAACTTAGGTATCAGATATATTAGGATTAATTTTATTTCCAAAATTTCCATGGGAGATCAAGTGTGAACAAAAGGATTTTAAAAGGAAGACCCATTTCTGGACACACAGTTTTCACAATTTCATTTAGTTAAGTTCTCAACATTTAAAAGTGGTGTGAAAAGAATAAGCCTTGATGAACATTTTTTTTCATTTTTAACTTTAATATACATTTATCAATTATTATATGCACTGAGTTATGATAATTGTGTTTGTGATTAAATTGGTACCAATAGGCCTGCATTGTAATGGCAGTCAAAATTAACTTTGGAGACGTGTCAGTGCAATTTATGCACGTAAGTCCACCAAGCTCATTTTATTGTCCATTTGGCTTACCTGGAGATGAGTGCAATATTATTAAATTTGGTCATATCTTGGATATGTTAGAAACTCAGCAACAACTTTTGGTAGAATTTATATTAACACCCGGTGAGGATTAATTTAAACGTCCTTTTAACTACTAAAAGAAACCAAGAGCTAAATTTGATGAAAATAACTAAAAGTGGGTTAAAATGAGCTAGATGAACTACCGTGGAGTCACCATAGTATAATATTGGGTAATCTTATATTGTTGTTTTAAGTTGAATGCTGGTATAGTACACAAAGCGGGCGGGATTCTTTCATTATTTTCTATAATTTACGAGAAATAAAATATTTTTATTTGTATATAACCCAAACGGGTAGCGGTGCTAAATAAATAAAATAAATAATAAAATGTATCATCTCCTTATACATTTATACAGCAGCAAATTTCCAATGATAACAAAATTAATTTTGTAAAATAATTGTATCATATATACAGTAGTCTCGAAAACTCGACATTCTGTGTAACTCGACACACACACACACACAGTTGTTAGCACGAGTCATCACAATCCAAGGTCATTCAACTGTATAACCTCTCAGTTTGTTTGTGTAACTCAAGTGGAAGTTGTGCTGTGTTTGTTAGTTTTCCAATTCAGAAACGTGTTATTTGAATCAATACAATATTATATGTACAGTATTGTACTGCATTTCTGTATATTATTGTACAACTGTACCTATAGTAGTATTCAATACTGTACTGTGATTCATCCTTGTCTAGTAAACATGCATCTTATGCAAGTTCATTCATAAAACTCGACACAATCTCAGTCCATATTAGGTTGGGTTTCTGAGACTTTAGTAAATTAAAAAAAAACTATTTTATGCAAGATATTTCAGAATCTTGGAATTTCATTAAAAATATGTTGTTGACTCCCAAGGTTTCTAGAGTAGCCTATAAGGTTGGCCAGTTCAGCCAGTTTTATGGTTAACTTTGCGGGAGCTGATGACGTCGCTTCGTGACCAGAGCTACTCCATTGGGCAAAACCGCATAAACTTTAGCATAGCGCGTTTAAATTCATCACCCTACTCGGCTGTGTGATACCTCAAATATAGTGTTTTTTATAGGTACTTATTCATCACAATTTGATGATTACAACGGTACATTTTTTATTTTATTTTAAGAATGCAATAATATTATTTATACATTAAAAACAATACAACAAATACCTGAGAAAAGTACTATGCGTGGAATTTTTTTTATTTTTCAGCCAGAAAGTTTTAGATAATAATCTGAAGTTCAGCTTTTAATTAACTTTTTTTTATACGATTGGTTTTGCAGAAATAATATTAAGTCAGTGGTACGATAATTCAATTCTGCACGCCAAGCTCTAACAGCGGAATAGGTCTGCGGCTACTCTAAGCTATTTTCCATACTAGATACTACTAGATTCATACTAGATAAAACTATTATTGTTATTATCATTTATTTAGTACATGGGTTATTGTTATTATATATTTCATTACCTCAAATTAAATTATAATTTAGAGTGTTAATAACATCCAGACTTGCCTATCACAGAGTATTTTGTTGTCATTAATGAACAAGGTTTATAATAGCAGTATTCAATATTTCAGATGTGATTTTGAAGTCAAAGTCCACAAATATGTGTTGCTTCCAGTTAGAAAACAGTCCTATTACCACTATTACTTGCATTTTGTGTAGGGATCTAAAGTTTGATTGAACTTTGGATCATACTCATATCCTTATTTATCATCATTTCGTCATATTAAAGAACAAACTTTTTCATGTGTTTCTTTAACTTCCCCGGCTATCTTCAGTATGCGCATCAAGTCTTCTAGAAATCCTTGATCGATACCAAGGGTAGAGGCTAATTTTTTTTATAATCAACAAACCTGGTAGTGGATAATGACATTTTTGTTGCTGTAAATAGTAAATACATTCACCTAAATATCGAGTCAAGGCAACTACAATATCTTCCATTCGTACAATGAACTTTGCGTTTATTACAAAGCAATAAATACAACTGATTATTAGTAAAAACAGTGTCTAGTTTTCCTTGAATTTTGATTCTTCAACTAATTTGGGACTTTTGTTCTTTATCAGAGAAATAAGTTTGCTCCTGAACCTACAAATTTCCAAATATTTTTGTTTCAATGCACTTTATTGTTTCAATAGTTTGAATCTTGATATTTTGTTTTCCTTTTGTAATTCAAAATATTTTGTAATCCTTTCAGTCTTATTCCCATTGGTTTGACTTGTTTCGTCGCTTAGGTTTAGAGACACAATTAACTACACCGGCTACTTGGGTTTTCTTTCTCTGCATATCTATGAAAGATCACTTACTACTTGTTTTTTCAATCTATTTTCATGCCTAGCTTCACGGGTAGTAAGGTTCTCTTAAATGACATTTTTGAAGACACGACAAGGAGGTGCAATGCTTAGTTTAAGGGAGGACACAGCAGACGATTTTAATTTATTTTTTCTTAGGCAAGTATAGCAGTTTGGCCTGAAGGCCGCATTCATAATCATCAGGTAAAAAATGTTCTGAAAATAGAACACGAATCAGGATTCCATTTTTTTATCACATTTACAAAGATGAATCCATCTTCGTCTAGCACTAGAATATTTATAATTCATTCATGACCTAAGTTTACTTGGATGACAGCTCAAAAAGTTACTATAAATAGTCCCTAATATATCCCTACACCAACAACTGACATGTACCACTTTGGATCACTGTAATGAAAACAGATGGTAATATAGGAATGTGATAGTTAACCACAGTAATTTTGGCCAATATTATGTATACATTTATTTGAGGTAGGACACAAAGCTTATTTAACGTTTTATTAAAAAAAAAAAACATTCACAGCACTTCCACAAAAGGTCTACTAAAATAGCTTCAAAATGGCAACCGGCGAATTTAAACTATGTGGTTGAACATGGCCGAAACAAGTTTTTTACAATGATGCACCCACGCAGTGGATAAAAATATTTTATTCAGTTAAATATTTTGAAATACAATAAAATAATTTATTATAGCCTAACTTATATAAAAAAATAAAAGTGTTTTCTCTTTTCCAAGTAAATACGATGCCGGTATTAATGTAGGGTGAAGTAGGGCAACTGTGATACAGTTGAAAAAATCGGGTAATTGTGATACACCTTAATAAAATGTTCTAGATATCAAAATATTAATTTAAAAAAAATACTTTTAGCTGGTAAATTTGTTCTATTAATACATCCCACATAGCTGTGTTTAATAAATTTTATCATATAAATAATAAAAAATATTTCCTCAGAGAGCTTGTTTTT
>CABFWB010003758.1:0-17407 GCA_902151455.1 Timema bartmani | reverse complement strand
AGTTTTACGACATCGCTGAGCGAGAAATTCACTCTCTTAATATAAGAGAGAAATCTGAAAATGTGTTAACCTAGATGAAACTAGTTTTTGCAGCAACCCCTGCAGGGTAAAGCTTATTTCAGCTGTTGGGCAAAAAGCCTATAAACAGACAGAGCGCTCTGGACGAGACAACACCACTGTCATGGCATGTGTGTCTGCTGCAGGCAAATCACTTCCTCCCCTCGTAATATATAAAGGTGCAAATCTCTGGACCACCTGGAAAGGAGATTATGATAAACCAGGGTCCTTTTATGCGGCCTCTGAAAATGGTTGGATGACTATTGCAATCTTTCAAGAATGGTTTGTAAAGTTTTGTTAGAAGGTAAAAGAAAGACCCTTTTGTTTTTTGATGTTCATTTAACTCACTTGGACTTGGGAACAATTACATGTGCCAAGAAAAATGAGGTTACAATCAATTTCACCATTTTTACTTTTCCTCTAACTTATCATGGGCGGAAGTTAATAGCAAAAGTTTCATTTTTTGTATCACAATTGCCCTACTTCACCCTATGCACTATCTTACACATCGTAGGCCTAGATAACATTTCAAAACAGAGAATAAATATTTTTAATTATGTTTAAAATATTGTTTCGAGTTGGATAAAAAGAATTTATTAAAAGTAATGAAATAGTATGAGAAAACTTAAGTTTATGTTATCTTAAATGTAAAATATAACAGGTAATTAAAAAACTTAACATTCATAACAAAACAGTGATCTTTTACAAGTGTTGGCAACCCAAAACCTAAACATATGATTTTTGAACTGTCATCCAAGTAAAAACCTATCATGAACAAACTCCCGAGAGATTGTGCTATACAACACCAGTACCCTTTGTTATCTTATAGCTACTATTGCACACGGGAGCGGTACAATACTTTCAAGGCATTTTCTAGTAGAGCTACAATACTTTTTGTAGCACTTCACAGCTCACACAAAAATAATCATTAAGGATACAATAAACACACAAACATTTACTAGTCACAGTGAATTTGTTAGCATACTCGACATAAATAAGAAGTGAACAAGTTTGACACAGCACGACCACATGTCAGGTGGAGGTCACGAGCTGACATCACAGCAGCGCTGCGTGCTGAAGAAAAGCTGACTGCAGGCCGGTATAGGGAACGAGCCAACCTTATACCATAGTGTATATTCAACTTGACCATTGAAATTCCTGACTTTTTCCCTGATTTCCCCTGATCATTTCCTAAAATTCCCGACTAAAAGGTATGTCATATCCTTCTAATTCCCCCACTTCCCCCCTCATTTTTCTATTATTCTTTTTTTATGAATAATAATAAGTTTTAAAATTTAAATAAACTTATTTTTTAAATTTGTATTAACATTGTTTAATAGGAGTTATACAATTTATTACACAGCTACAAAAAACTACAGTTTGAATAACATTATTATTTACTGTTTAAATGATTATTATATTTCATATTTTGAGTAAAACCACATTTTCCCAGATTTTTATTGTAATTTACCAAATTCCCGTCTTATTCCCGTTTTTTCCCGATCACTTCAAATTCCCGGCTAATTCCCGTTTTCCCTGATTTTCCCGGATGGTAGACACCCTGTTATACTCTAAAAACCTTGGTTGACTCCTTGAAGATTACATTTTGTTCTGTTAAGATAGTTTATAAAAATAACTATTTTGTATTTAAAATAGGGCCTAGCCTACTTTTGGTGACATGATGTGACAATCTTTTAAATATTTACATTCTAAATATGTTCTTCTCTGATTAAGATGATTTAAAAAATATTATTTAGAATTCTTTTAAAATATAATTTTGTTATCAATGGAAATTTGTTTTAGTTGTGTGTATAGATGGTAAAAAAAAAATATTTTCCACGATACAAAAAATTTAAATCCTGCCCTTTTTGCCTACTATTTCCATATGTAAATACACATTGAATAAACGTTGATCAAACATAAAAACTTTTTTTTATTTAACAAAGTTAAGAAACACATACACTTTAATGTACGAACGGCTCTTAAAGACTAGTTTTGAGCCTTTTCTATAATTTTTCAGTCATTTCTTAGTATACTAAACCTAAACTCATAATATTATTTTCTTTTGTTGATAATACTTTTTTTCGAAGACTTTGTAGCTATGGCAGGCTTAATTTGCTCCACAGGTGCAAGAGGTGTGATGTACTTGTTAAATAATTGAAATAGTTCCAAAGTTGTCAGATTACCACTTTTGAATACAACAGTATCACCATTTATCAAATTGAAAGTTACAGATGGGTCAGCACGACTACACAATACTTCAGTTTTCATTATGCAGCTAGGGTTGGTTAGAACAATTTTAGAAGAAGAAATGTGAAACATAAAATCTCTCGTATGTTTCACATTATCATTAAATGGATCGAACATAAACTGAATCTTCTTAACCGGTTTTAGTGTTACACTTTTCAGTTGTTTAGTAATGGCACTGAAAATCCCACCGGATCTTGTAAATGTACCAGAATATGGAATCGCCATCTTTACTGGTTACTCCATAGATAATACATAGATAGATAAGAGAGGTAAGGTAATAAGTTAGCTTTAGTATATCTTAGACTCTGGCTTTACTCTAGCTATCGTATGTCAATTGTCAAGTCATGAAGTCAATATACCTTTTTCCAGTGTAGCCAAATATCATTAAATAAAATATATATGTGGAAATGAAATTAAAATATATTTTTGCATATTATATTAATGTATTCATTATAAACTAAACCAAAACCAGATTAATATAGAATAATATTAATTACATAGTATATTGAGCCTCTAAAATAGTTTTTTTTAAATTCGGGAAATATGATTTACTTATCTCAGCGCTCTCTTTTAGATGTTTGCTTAAGCTTCGAACTATATTTTTTAATTATTAGTCTTCCGCAAATTTGCTCTTTGTGCGGTTCTTTTCTAAATTAGTATAACTTTATTTTGATTTAATTCGGAAGTTGGATAGTTACATTTACTCATAATGGTACAAAAGTACCAGTCTCCAGTACGTGTGTACAAATATCCATTTGAATTGGTGATGGTTGTAAGTATTATACTTAATTTACTGTCTTTTTTTAGGCCACTAATTTGACAGTTCCATTCTTCACAATACAGCTGTGTTTTGATGAGTATTTTGTATTTACTGACCTGAACCAGTATAACCAAGTTAGACGCTATGCATTGACAATTATATATATCAAAATAATATGCTTAAAAGTAATTCTAGCAATGATAGTCGTAAAATTCAGTGTTTTATATTTTGTAACCAGCCTATATAAAAATAAAAGCTTTCAAAAATATTTCCATCGCCTCATAGTGCTCATTTTATTTTATTTAAAATTGTTTATTAAATCATTGGCTTGATAGGAACGTATTCGAAACTAGGTCACATAACAAATTCACAACTTGTTGAAAAAAGGTCAATATTAAGTAAAGTAGACTACTTATTGAGAAGTAATTTTTGTAATTGGAACTTAAGGCAAGTGAAAGGTAGCTTAGTATATAGCCTTAAAAACACATTGACACTAGATGGGAGAGGGATGATTAAAGCAGACTGATAATGTATTTAAAAAAATCAGGGAGTACAAAATTAGATCTCAAACTATACTTTTCTCAACACTAAACAAAAACACAGTAAAAAAAAAAGAATCAAATAAAAAGAAAAGATAGGTAATTTAACATGACATTTAAAATATAACCAAAATCCTTCAACACACAATCTCTCTTCCTTGGTCCCGGCACAGATTTATCTGATTACCAAACCCTTCCTTCACCTCTGACAAGATGTGTATTAATCACAACTTGTGAATGTGAGGAATGCCAGGCCTCTACCGTGGTTCGGATTCCACGTTAAACTGTAGATCCTCCATTTCATCTCACAATCACCCTACCATTACAC
Source organism: Timema bartmani (assembly GCA_902151455.1). Lineage (NCBI taxonomy): Eukaryota > Metazoa > Arthropoda > Insecta > Phasmatodea > Timematidae > Timema > Timema bartmani. Next base: position 13,473 of record CABFWB010003758.1, on the reverse strand, counting down.
ATTAGCTTAATTGTGTGTAACCCGAACGGGTAGTAAGACACGGTGCTAATAATAACACACAATCTCAAAAAAATAAAAATAATAAAATTTTGATAATAATTTAAAAGGTTAGATTATGTCAGGTTAGGCTTTAAAATTTTAAAACCATCCACTATTTTGACTTTTTAAAACTTTTTCATTGTCATAATTGCAAAAAATTTAAATAGTGTTTTATCAGATACAAACAAAAACAAAAGCAAATTTCCAATGAAAACAAATAGTAAAAAAAACTAATTATCAAATTAAAACTAAACTCGACTAAAATTAAAGAAGAATATGAATATATAAATGAATGGCACTGTCACAACATAGCACAAAAATGTTTAATGAAATACCTAGTTTACATTGTTATTGTTAACTATTTCATTCTATTCTAACAAAACCTGATATTCCAGGTACCAACAACATCAAACCTGAACTTGAACCAATAACCAAAATTAACAGCTATTTTTAAGCTACAAGAATAGGAACCCAAAAAGTCAATTTTTTAAGGACCAGAATCGATACCTATATTTTTAGGCTCATAAAAATTATCATTGGTTCTTAAAGGTTTTAGATTTTTATAAAAAATAATTTAGAATCGTATTTTATGCTCATCTTTCTGAAACTTAATTTTATTTTGAAAATAAAATGTTTCCATTTCTCAGGAATTTTGGTGAGGGTAGAATATATTTATTTTCCAAGGGACTTAAAAGGTATCAATGAGTTCATAGCAGTATGCATAAATGAGATCAGATTTTAGAGGAATGATTATTGTCACATTGTGTAGGGTTTTTTCATTTTACCCTTTAAGCTAAGAGCATAGTAAGATGTATTTAGCTTTGAGTGACAGCAAACATGTCTAAGAAGGGTGAGAACTAAGAAAGGGGAACTGGCCCAGTTGTTGAAGAAGTCCCAAATATGAAGAAATGTATTCAAAAGTAATATTCCTAAAACAAATTTTATGTGGTTGTTGTACGGCCATTTTACTTGGAGGGATAGGGGGGAGTCGAAAAATGTTAATCTTTTCACTCTACCTTCAAATATAGATTAAGAAGTACTGGTAGTTGAAAGTTGTGTTCATCGTGTGTAGTAGTTAAGAAGTGTTTTTATAGCTTTATTAATAATTGATTATTTAAATTATTTTACAATTGAAGGGAGATAAATATCACTCAGTGCGGAATTTTTTTATATTGAGGAAAGAGTGAGTTGACATATCAAGTTTATATATTGAAACCCTGCAAACTCATTTCTTATTTTGGTGTATCTACATATTAAGGAATTCAAGAAAGTACTAACATTTAAAGTTAAAAATGTTTGAATTGTAATTGAAAATGTTGCCATAAAATTGTTTTAATAACCTATTCATGAAACTTATAAAATAAGGTTTTTGTATATAAGAAATAATTGACAGATTATTTATAACTTTTTTTTTAATGTTGACGAATAAACTAAAATCTGATTGTTGTTGAGCCATACTGCTGAGGACGGGGAGATTGAGATTCGAATCTCGGTCAGGTGAACTGAAGGTAGTTTTTCCTGAATGGTTTTCCACTCTCCCTCCACACAAATGTGGGTTCACTTCCTCTAAATTCAACCTTCCCAATTCCTTACCCATTAGAGTAATTAGTACTTAAGCGTATAACCCGAACGGGTAGTAAGACGCGGCGCTATTATTATTATTATTATTATTAATAATAATAATATTATTAATATTATTATTATTATTAATAATAATATTATTAATATTATTATTATTAATAATAATATTATTAATATTATTATTAATATTAATACTATTATTATTAATATATTATTAATATTATTATTTTTATTAAAACTAAAATCATAAGGGTAGGTCCACACTATTTCCTTTTGTTCCCGACATGATTACGTAGCTGGTTCGACCGCACCAAAACAGCATCAGATAGTTTAATATATTTACCTTTTACTCAATTGAAAATATGCATAAGTAAAATAATGTTTTTTTATATATTAATTTGAAAATATAAAGAAATTATTTTCAAGAACTACCTCTTTTTATTATTCTTTAGAGCTCTGGCAAACAAATAAAATAAAATGATGTGTTAAAATTGTGCAGATATCAATCTCTTGAATTATTTATATTTCTATATAAATAACTTGTATTTTGTGGTGGATTATGTTTTAATATTATGTAAATAGGCCCTACATACTTACCTGATCAGTCTGTTCTCTTACGGCGTAGACAAGAATCTGTGAATATAGCTTAAAAACAACTCTGTACTTAATCTATCCTCGCTAACTTTATCCACACTTCCCTACCCTTACATACTCCCATCGCATCAACATCCATACACATGTTTTTATTCTTAAAACTCTTAATGGTTTTTTGTCACACATTTAGCCACTTTTGATCCACACACTCTACATTCATTAATTTGCTTCGTCACTCAATCCACAATCATCCTCTTAAGATGCTGAAACCAATGTCTTTCACATTGACCTATTGGATTCCCTTTCAAACCACACTCCTTCAGAAACCATACAAGTATTGCCACATACATTTCTTAGATATCTCATTACAACCACATTCACCTTGCTCTTGTGTTTCTCTTGACAAACCCATGCTTCACATCCATAAAACAATGTTTGCATTAACACACTTCTATCAACTGCCATCATTGCCTCTTTTGATACTTCAATCTTTGCAATAGTCCACATACTTCCAACTACTCTCCGAGATGTGAATTATTGCAAAGAATGAAGTAGTAAACTAAAATGTTACCCGCCTCAGTGGCATAGTTAGCTAATGGGCTAGTCGAGTTGAGCTAGACTGCCGAGGACGGGAAGACTGAGGTTTAAATCTTGGTAGGGTGAACTGGGGGTGGTTTTTCGTAAATGTTTTTCACCCTCCCTCCACAAAAATGTGGGTTCACTTCCTCTAAATTCAACCTTCCCAATTCCTAATCCAATAGTGTAATTAGTACTTGAGCATATAACCCGAATGGATAGTAAGACGCGATGCTAAATAAAACTAAAAAAACTAAAATGTTTTCCAACTAAATTCAGGGTATAGTATCTAACTCTGACGGATTAAATTATATGCTTCTTCATAGTGGAACTTTGCAAGATAATATTGCTACATTTCAGGGGGAACAAGGTGTACATGAAAATATCATTTTACTTACTCCACAGCTAAACTTTTGCAACCGAGCTACTTTTTTTAAAAAAATATATAAATAAACTTTTAACTTATAGTGGGAATCAACTAATTTGTTGGTGTTCTCTAGTAATTTATCCTTTGAAAGGTATGGGGCATGGGGGGGCCTCCTGGCTATGGACTGGATAAATTAAACATCAAATTACATGTATGGTGTTTAATTTTCGGCATTTTGTGCTATGCAGAATCACACTCTGAAGAGCTCCATTGTGTATACATTGTGTATACATTTATTTCTATTTGAATTATTTACCGACTGTTTAATGACTGTGTAAGGATGGCTATGATCCACCTTGTTTAGATAAGCAGCTCTTGCTTACATAACGTAGTTCACACTTCATGATTGATCTGTCGCAAGAAGAAAATGAGAAAGTTGGTGTTATGCCAAATTTATGGAAAAGTTTCTTGAACAGATGAGACCAATACACAGTAGCGTATCTAAGAGGGGTGTAGGGGGTCCGCCCCGGGCAGCACTTTTAAGGAGGCGGTACTTTTGGTCTACTGCAACGAAAAGTAAAGTTGCTATTCTGCCGGGGTAGTACAAGACGTCAGAGGCAATTTTATTATTTACTTCTAATAATTATTTACTATTAAAAGAAATAAAATATAAATACATTACAAAACACTTAAATTTCCCTATCATTCAAATTCTTATAAATAAAACAATAAAACTCAACTTTGATTTCTTAATATATGTATATAATATCACAACATGTGGTGGAAACTTGATCCTAAAATATTCAAGCATGGATCCAGCGTATACTATGTTTGGGCTTTCACACAATGGAAGGAGTTGGAAATTAGAATCTTGATATGGAGCAACAATTGATAAAAAGGAACAAAAATAAGTTAAAAATAAAGTAAAGAAGTGGAGGGAAATATTTTCAAGATTGTTGAATATGATTAAATTCCTAGCTAAACAGAATTTAGCTTTACAAGATCATCGAGAAGGAATTTATTATGAGATTAATGCTGAATCTGAATCAATGGGAAATAGAGGATTTTTTTTTAGAATTAGTTCATTTGTTGATCAAATATGATCCAGTGCTACGTGAACATGTTCTAAGAATCAAGATGGGGGAAAAGTTTGCAAAATCTTATATTTCACCTATTATTCAGAATGCGCTTATAGAAATTTTGGGAGAAAAAGTAAGAAGCAAAGTTATCGAGCAAACAAAAGAAGCCAAGTACTTCTCTATGATATTCGACAGCACATCTTATATTTCTCATAAGGATCAAATGAGCCAAGTTTTGCACTACGTTATGATCGATGTAAATAAAGTGAAGGTAGTAGAATCATTTGTTGATTTCATTGAAACAAAAGGTAAAATAAACTGCCGAGAAAATTTCAACTATGATTTTGCCAAAATTAGAAAACGACGGAATTGGTATTCAACATTGTAGAGGACAAGCATATGAAAATGCTGATTTGATGGTTGGTCAACATAGTGGCGTTCTAGAAGGCCTTACCTCGTAGCAGAATCCTAATGTAAAAGGCCTTCCACAAAGGACTTCCTACCAAAAATCGGGTATAAGTGTTTTTTTAACACTTCCAAGATCGAACCTCCATCTTCCTGTCATTGACAGTCTAGTCTACTGGAGAGTAGCGCATTAGACCATGCGGCCACCAAGGCAAGTATTTCTTCGGTAAATTAACTTGTGGGCATAGCCTCACAAGTTTTTGTTGTTAATATTTTACAGAAGCCAGGGTTGACACGTCAGACTTGGTCCTACCCGTATTGAGGTAGCTTGTGGTAAAATCCCCTGACATCAGTGGCGTAGCCATAGCAATGCAGGCGATGCAGCTGCATCAAGACCCTTAGCCAAAAGAGCCCCATACGGACAACAATATACCGCGTAGAGGCAAGAAGCAATAAACAGACTGGAAAGAAAAAAATCGACAAAGTAGTGATATGCTTTAGTGATATGCATTTGTGACTTGTTTATTTTTCTCACACGAATAATATTGCTGAACTTGTATGATGAAGAACTAAATGAAAATGCTCTCAAACTAAGGTGGCAGTATTTTAATGACTTGTCAGAAAATATATCTCTCCATTTGTTGCTTTTTATCAAAACCTTGAAGCCAGAAATTCAAAAAATCTGCACTATACGACAGCTCACCGAACTTGCTTTGGTCAAGTTTTCAAAAATGAGCTCCTGTTATCCTCATCTTTGCTCACTTTTAAAAAAAATATTTTTTGACAATTCCTATTTTGGTAGCAACAGCAAGTCGACGATCATAAAGAATTACCTAAGAAATATCAGGGAACAAAATCGCATAGCACAGTTAGCCTTCCTCAACATAGAAGCAGAGATGGCAGGAAAAATGAACGTCTCCGCCCTGATTGACGATTTTGCTTCTATCAAGTCATGGAAGAAGAAATTTAAAAAATGTAAATTTATGTATGTTCTTAAACATGCGTGTGATTTTCAACATTATATCTAATTTTACCTTGGATGGGGGCGGGGAGAAGTGTTCTGATGCTAATGTCCGCATCCGCCAGGGTCCTTGGTTTGTAGCTATGCCACTGCCCTGACATATTCTTAACATAACATATCATATCATTTGAAGCAGTTTAATTAGTTATGAACCGGTCGATGCTGTAGGTGCTTTGTATTTTAAGAGACCTCAATAATTACAAGCCTGCAGGCGTTAACTAGGGAAATAAACATACCTGGCTAATAGTACGTCCAGGGAAAGTGGGAGAAGGGAGTTTCAACAGCCTCCCTTCGGTACGGCCTTGAAAGCGACAGTATTGATTGCAATATTTTTTAAATTTTCGGCATTTAAGGTGAGAGTTCAGGGGAATGCCAGTGTTTTTGCAGTTTTAATAGCAAAACAAATAAAAAAATTCTCCAGCATAAAAATAGTTGTTGTTTTTCACAAGATATCAACATTTGTTGAACAGCTGTCATGAACGTAGCGACATTAGATGACAAACTTTTTAAATGAAGAGAAAAAGTTGTAATTAAATTCCAAGACACTCTTGATAGATATTCAACAACTGTTGATATCACCGTGTTGAAGAATAGTAAACTCTATGTTTCTACTGGAGCAACATTTTATATTTGCGCCAAAAAAGTGTTGCTATTAAAAGAACTGCAAAAACAATGGTCTTTTATCGCGACCCTTTCTAAATACAGGACAGGGCTAGTAGAGGCATACAACTTACAAACTAACAATATAAATAACTCATCGACTGGGATTTTATATTTGGGTACGGGACAAACCCACATACAACACGTGAATTATATTTGTTGTCACTTGGAATTGATATGTGGTAGACCTGTCTATCAATAATATTAAAGAAACGGGCATTTATCTCTATTACGTTACCGGTATTATCGATAGCGTTTGGCTGCTTGAATGGTAAAGAAGGCTATTGATTTGCGTCGCCAAGGTTTATCTTAGGATCGGTGTCTCATTCCATGCACCATGCACCAGTGCGTTCCAACCCTAGGTCCACAACCGGTTCTATTTTGGCCCCCTAATCTCAATAGTTTTAAAATAAATAATAGAAAATGGCGTAACACCGTTTAAATTATGCAGATCGGAATTAAAAGAAACACTGAACTTACAGTAGCTCCATGACTTATTTGGTGCTGACTGACAGCCCACAGCTGACTTATGACAGTCAATATTTAGGTAAATACCTAAATTTTGTCTGTCAGAAGTGACAGCTGCTAAACACATGTTTTTGCAGATCATATGTTTCGGCGTAGGGATACATAATTTGATCTGGCAACTTTTCAAAGCCGTCAGCTGTGAGCTGTCAGTCAACACCAAAGAAGTCATGGAGCTACTGTATATACTGTTTGTTGTCTACTACCATTATCATTACTTATTTTTACCTTTTTATATAAAGAAAGTTTTAAAAATACTTTACTTTGAGGCTATGATGGATTTCAAGGTTTGATGTACTCCCCGAACCCATTCTGTTTCTAAACTGTCTGTCCGTCTGTATATTTTCCGGGTCTACAGCCGAAACTGTTAGATGAGTTTAGTTAAAATTTGATATTTAGATGTTACATATTCACACCTTGAGGCGAGATTGTTTTAATTTTCCGAAAATTTGTCTTCCAATTTTGTTCTAAGTGGTTATCTATTAAGTGTTTCACATTTTAAATAATGCAGTGTACTGGTTTTTCGAATAGAAAATTAATTCAAGGGCAGTTAACTAATATCACATTTTTTTATATTGACATTTTTTGAAAGTGGCTTCAATGAATTTGTTAAAAATAAATTATAGAGGGGTGTTCCATGTAATAAATAAGATTTTATATTTAAGATTAGTTTGCTAATGGTTGATTTGTGAAAATTTTAAAATAGCATTAACAATTTTGTTTCGTAAATACATCACAGTTTAATTTTCTACATAGTAATCTGAACATTTTTTTGAACATGGTCATAATGACGTTTTAAACTAAGATGAAAGGTCCTGTCCAAATTATGCAGTTCCCACCCCTCACAAATATTCAACAACTGTTGAGCTTATTTTGTGTAGACGGGCTTATTTTAGCACCGCGTCTTACTATCGGTTCAGGCTATACGCATATGAACAAATTACGCTAATAAGTTAGGGATGATTAAGGTTGAATTTAGAGGAAGTGTTTACATGGAGGTAGAGTATAAAATCATTGAGGGGAAAAAAACCTCATTACATCCGACCGGAATTCGAACCCCGGTCTCTCCATCATCGGCATTGGGCAGTCTAGTCTATTGCTTGAGTGACGCCTTAAACCATATGGGCACCAAAGCAGGTGTAACCATTATTATTCATCATTAACTCATCAGTCTAAAATATATGATAATTTCTCTTAGCGTCTTGAGTCACCTTACCAGGCGACTAAGCTTATTAAAGAAAATCTTTTTTCCACACGGAAAAGCATAAAAGTGTTTTAAACACACCTAATTTTATATCTTGCTCTGAAACATAAACAAGTTATATTAGCGCAGCATATTTGAACGACACATGAAAATGTGTATTGAACTTTTTTTTATCTGCGTCTTAAGATAGAGATTCGACAGATGAATTCATAACAACATTTAATTTGATCAAAATTTATTTTTTAGTCACTTTTAAAATTCAAACACCAAAAACATTTTATTATAACAGTAGCGCACCCAGAGTGAACCTTGTCCCCCAAGATCGCGAGTTATTTTAATAAAACTCGCCTCGGTGGCGTAGTTAGCTAACGCGCTAGTTTCGTGTTGAGCTAGACTGCCTAGGACGGGGAGATCGAGGTTCGAATCTCAATCGGGTGAACTGGGGGTGGGAGGGTGGTGGTTCCCTAAATGGTTTTACACTCTCCCTCCACGCAAATGCGGATTCACTTCCTCTAAATTCAACCTTCCCAATTCCTAGCCCATTAGCGTAATTAGTACTTAAGCGTATAAACCGAACGGGTAGTAAGTCGCGGTGATGAGTATTATTATTTTAATAAAATATAAGACACATATTAAGTAAAACAATAATATAGAGCCATCCAAATTAGGCATATGTAGGCCCATAGGCCAAATTTTAAGACTGATTGCATTATATTCAAAAGATAACACAGTTACGCACATCACAATTAGCCTCCTTATAAAATTCCCACTCGTAAAAAGGTACAGGCGTACGATATTTCGTGGTGGGCGATCCATCGCCTTGTTCCTTCGTCAGCAAAGTGGGTAAGGTCAAGTTGATTGTGCGTGTCCTTCGGAACTGCGCAATGAAAGATGAGTGCCTGTCTAGGAACAAGGCAAGACCTTATCTTTCGCCCGGATATTGAGAATTGGAGCATGGTGAAATGAAAGTCGTCAGTCAGCAGCAAGCCCTACCATCTGCACAAGAACAAAGGTGTCACCGTGACAGTATCGTATAGTCTGGTTTGACGGTGACGTGAACGTCCCGGCCGTGTGGACTAAGATGTTTTGGTTATAAACAACTTTCCCATGTCCATTCCGCACTGAAGTAAGTGGTAACTGACAGCTGGCAGAAGATTTTTATAACTAACATTGATGTTAACCTAACTCACTCTATGGAATTAGGAACTCGAAAGCTCATTGCCGCACTTACAAAAGTACGCCACCTAACCCTCACTTGAGCTAGTTCTATCCATTCCACCTCATTACACCTTACCCCTATATTGAGATAGTTCTATCCAGTCCATTTCATTACATCCTATCTCTATCTTGAGCTAGGTCTATCCAGTCCACATCATTACATCCTAACCCTATCTTGAGCTAGCTCTATCTAGTCCACCTCATTACACCCTATCCCTATCTTAAGATAGTTATATCCAGTTCACCTTATTACACCCTATCCCTATCTTGAGCTAGTTATATCCAGTCTACCTCATTACACCATATCCCTATCTTAAGCTAGTTATATCCAGTCTACCTGATTTACACCATATCCCTATCTTGAGCTAGTTATATCCAGTCCACCTCATTACACCATATCCCTATCTTGAGCTAGTTATATCCAATCCACCTTATTACACCCTATCTCTTTCAGTTTGATTCTAATTGTACCCTCTCAAGTGCTTCCACGTTATCCTATGTGTAAATAATTATTATTTTCCAATTTATATATTATCAATCAAAAGTCTTAAGGTGGGGGATGTAGCTGATGCGAGAAAAGGTGTTTTATTAGTTTTTAAAGCAACACATTGTTTTGGTCAAAATAAATCAATTGCTTTTATTATTGCTTTTATACAAACATAGAGTTTAATTTTCTTCACTTTGTGAAATCAAAACTTCTTTAATATGCCACGAGCATAGCGGCATTAGATGAGAAACTTTTTAAACGAAAAGAAAAGTTTTATGTAATTCCAGGGCAGCCTTGACAAATATCCAACAACCGTTGAGGTCACCATGTGAAGAAAATTAAACTTTACGTTTGTATGGAAACAAAAGTGTATTTATTTTATATATAAAAAAAATTGCTGCAAAAACACTGACCTTTTCACGTGAACCCAAAATCCCCACCTTAATAAACGAGTCTAATAATACTTCCCTTAGGAATATTGTAGAATAGGCTTTTTCGTAATTTACCTATTGAAAGAACAAACTAGATTAATAAAACTATTGTGTTTTTGTTTTAGTGGTTGTGGCAGCAAGCGAAACTATAATTCATTCATGACCTAAGTTTACTTGGATGACAGATCAAAATGTTACTAGAGTTAGTCCCTAATATATCCCTACGCCAACAGCTGACATCTATCACTGTAATTGAAAACAGATGGTAATATATGAATGTGATAGTTAACCACAGTAATTTTGGCCAATATTATGTATATATTTATTTGAGGTCGGACATAAAGCTTATTTATCGTTTTATTCTACTAAAAAAAATATTATTCACAGCACTTCCACAAAAGGTCTAACTAACATAGCTTCAAAATGGCGACCGACGAATTTAAACAATGTGTTTGAACGTGACTGTAAAAAGTTGTTTACAATGATGCACCCACGCAGTGCCTACAAATATTTTATTCAGTTAAATATTTCGAAATACGATACAATATTCATAAAATAATATATTGCATGTATAAAATACAAAAGTATTTTCTCTTTTACAAGTAAATACGATGCCTGTATTAAAAGGTATTGGTGTAGGCACTATATTACACATCATAGATAACATTCCAAAACGAAGAATAAGTACTTTTAATTATGTTTAAAATATTGTTTTGAGTTGGATAAAAAGAAATTATTAAAAGTAATGAAATAGTATGAGAAAACTTAAGTTTGCGTTAATTTAAATGTAAAATATAACAGGTAATTAAAAAACTTAACATTTATAACAAAAACAATGATCCATTACAATTGTTGGCAACCCAAAACCTAAACATATGATTTTTGAACTGTCATCTAGGTAAAAACCTTTCATGAACAGACTTTGTTAACTGTTGCCAAATCTCCTAGCTTTCATTTATGTTGGGCGGTGGTATTCTGGGTTAAGAAGAAGCTATTGGCAACATCTACGAACCATTGTTGTGAAACTTCTCTTATATATTAAAGGGTAGATTGACATCTCTGGTCTCCTCAGAGATGATGTCCAGTGTAGCTGTCAGTTACCACCACTTCATTGGCGAATGGACTCTAGTTAAACGTGGTTTAAAACGAAAATTCAAGGCTATCTTGAACAATTATCGCATTTTATAGGGCGTTGGCTTGTTGAAGGCTGAAGTCGTTTCACCATCATAACAATGATAAGTACTCGCGCTGGTGTTTACACGTTTTAAGACGGTAGACTCGTACTAGATTGAATCGTTGATGATGGGAAAGTCGGTTCTCGAATTTTGGCCTTGTGTACAAAGGTATTTTTTCCTAATTCGTTTCCCCACACTCTAGGAAAATGCAAGTACACTTCCTATGAATTTGACCCTCCTCATCACTATCCCAGTGGTGCATATATGTGTATAGCCCTGACGGATAGGAAGACGTGGTGGACTTATTTGTATTATGAAATAGGTAGCTCCTCTGTTTTAACCAATGGTTAACACGAATTTGAAATCTTACTCTCTTATAAAGAGAAAGTATTGAAATCCTAAAAACTTTTGAATCCGAGATTATGATGAATCTTGACGTTATATGTGTCCCTCGATTAAAAAATAGTGGGTCTTAAAATTATCTCCGTCAGCAGGGGTGTACTGGCAGATCCCAAGCGGCCCGGGACTACAAATATGATGGTTCTTAGCATATATTAATATCTACCACTGAAGATGTTTCATTGTAAGCTGAACTGCTGAGGTGAAGTGTTTATATATCTTTATTATTAGTTAATTTAATCCCGAGGGCATTCCAGCTACATTATCGATGATCAGTTTCTAAATGTTTAGACAATATCTGGGAATATTTATTGATATATTAAGTTTGTAAAATTATCCTCCACTCGATACTTGTGTAGATCACTAAACATATGATTTTACGTTTGTTTATAAACAACATCCAGTAACAACAAACGGGATGGTTTTAAATTTAATGCCATCATGTTCACAAATTATGAGTTCTGGTAACCTCAGACTTACTAACTGGTACTTTTAATTGCCATTTTATAACAATAGAATCTAGAATTGAACGGATGTATTAATTTAGCTTAAAGTAGTTGCGGCAGCTCGAATCAAACGGCAGACCGAGTGATATTTCCTTGTGGCCCACTCCACCCCTGACTGACATTATCCTACGTCCAGAAGTGTTATTTCATACTTGTCGCTCGAGCTGGCATTGCCACGTGTTTTCTCACTACGTTGTGACGCGAGCGGGGCGGTTGTTATTGGCAGACACAGTGAGTGTTTGCCTGGGGAAGGTTAGGGCGATGTCCTGTTATGTGACTGGCGTGTCTAGTCCCCCCCCCTCCCCCCCACTGGAGGGAGAAACATTTACCTTGACTCGGTTGGTACACAGTATAGTAAAAAGTGTAAGTTTGGTTTTAAAAATCAATACTATTGATCTCGTGCACAACACATGAAATATAACCGGTATCGGGGATAGATTCTTCGATTTAAGTTTAAATAAGGCATCAACCGCCAATAAAAATAACTAAACACAGGATAGCATTAAAATATTAATGCATTCAGTTGGCGTTATCTTGCCATCTTTTGAACTATTAGACGAATTTTAACTAAACTTGACTCGTTTTGATAGACGAATGGTCTGCTAAGGCGTCACTCTCACAATAGACTGCCGAGGAGGGAGGGGATCGGGGTTTGAAACCAGGTTGGGTGTATTGAGGTTGATTTTTTCACAGTAGTTTTTCACCCTCTCTACATACAAATGCGGATACACTTCCCCTAAATGCATCCATCCTCATCCCTAATACATTAGCGTAATTAGTACAAATGCGTATAGCCCAAACAGATGGTAGGACAAGGTGCTAAAAAACCACCAAACTTAGTTCAGACATTAGGGTCCTGGCTGGAAAGAAACAAGCAAATCTAAAAATGTTATTCATCACGGAAGTTTACTCGCCCTCTCTACAAGTTAATTGGAGTGCACTTCCTATACAATTTCCTTCAGAACGTTGGTTTGTTCAAATATTTGCCTGAAAGGCGGTTTCTGTCCTGGGTTATGGTCGTTCCTGCCTTTGAAAATAGTCGTTCGCATGGCACAGATTATATAGTAAGTATTGGCCTGCTAACTTATAGAGCCCGGGGAATACTGTCTTCATATCTTCTCATTTATGCAAAGGGTTAGACAAATACAAGGTCACTTCTGAAGAATCACCGCTGTCATCGTGTTTCTTCTTTATCTTTCCATATAC
>CABFWB010003757.1:0-63421 GCA_902151455.1 Timema bartmani | reverse complement strand
GATTATGGTGGTGTTGGTGGTGGTTGTGGTGGTGGTGGTGGTGGTGGTGGTGGTGGAGTGGCGGTGGTTAGTCTAGTTTGTAAGTCATGTGTTAATATAATCAGGGTGATAAAAAAGTGTATGTAAAATAAACATAATTTATAAAAATTATTTTATGGAGTTGGTTTTATCAAGTGATTTTTTTCATAGTTCCAGGCAAATATCAGTGCACTTACTATAAGCAGATTTCCTCATCCTTGAAACATTATATTTTTGATTTAAATTAGTATAAGATGCTGATAGTCAAAACACATGCACTAGACGTAATTTAATGTGTAAATATAAAAATAACTCTGCTGAAATTAGCAGCAAGAAAGCCCCCTACTGATAACATTTGTAAATGTGAATGTCCTCTTGGAAAATCAAAACACACCTGTTTGAAACGCACCTAAAAATTATGTCTACCAAATACATGCTTTTGGTGTTGTGTTCCAGTCATTATTTTGGTGCTGTACTGGTGTTTGGTGATTTAATTGTAATTGTTATTGAACCTAAACCTAAGGTTATAAGCGACTATAACGAGTGTAATCAATCTAATAATGTATATAGGAGTAGACAAATTGTTTAAGAAAATGCACACACATTTGCATGAATAAAGGGGGGAAACCAATGTTTTAACTGATTTGTGGAAACCATTTTCAGTTCTACATAACAGAATTCAAACCATAGCCAACTTATTGCAGGTGAAAGTGACTATTTAAAGCAGGTTTAATTTAATATTAAAAAGAATAATATACACAATTACTATTGACATAACCATATTTCAAATGTATTAGCATAAAGTGTATACACTTTGTGTAACTTTATATTATAAGTTTTTAATATAAAAATTGTCAATATACCTCAAGCAAATAACTTCTAGCAAATGTGCACTCCATTAGACCTGTAATGCAGTTTAAGACTAGAATGGCCTATCGAGAGATTGCTTCAAATAAATTTTAAATGGTAAAAGGGGTCTAATGAAATTTCCAAATATAAAATAATAAAATACTTCTAACAGTGTTAGGCAATTGACATTTGTCAAGTGGATATAAGAACTACTTCAAACTTTACAAAGGTTTGAAAATTCAAAATGAAAGAGTGGAAAATAGGAAGGACAGGTCCCCTAAAATCTATGATAATAAAAAAAAATCTTTTTTGGAGGTAGAACATTGCAATTTGGCATGTTAGTAAATAGACCTTCTCGGATAGCCAAATGACGGCTGAACATATGGAATTTGAAAATTAAATCTTGGTAAATGGAATCCTAATCAGTAAACAACACCCACTCAACCCTACTCCTCAGTAACCACTGCCTGAACGCCACCATTACCTGACACACATTTTAAAAGATTGGTGAAAATAATTAGGTTCAAAATGCTGATAATTGGTTTAACCAAATGTATCTTAATCGGCCAATAATAGGATTGACAATCGGTATTAGGGCCAGCCCTAATAATTACATATTACAATAATTATATTTTAAAAATTTATATTAAAGAAAAACTACCTATAATGTTATTGTTTGGTTATTTCAAGCTTTCATTTTTTTATTATTTTTTTTCGTATGGTATATATGATCAGGAGAGACATGACATTTAGGCTCGGTCACCTTATGTGTAAACTATTCGCCGCTCTGGGGGCGCAGAACGTTGTCCAGGGTACACCATAGGAGGTTATCTACTTGTACCCGCAATGAGATGATGTGATGAAAGTTATTATGAAGTTGTGATGCATAAGTCTTAAACTAACTTAAGCTTAAGTAATCAAACCCTGGTGACCAATGGGATCATTCCTCTTAAGGGAAAACTAACCAAGGTGCCAATTGGTAATTGAACCCGGGACACCTAGGCTCGTAGCCAGGTGACTGACCTATTACACCACAGGGCCAGTCAAGCTTTTACTAAGTGATGATGGGAATTTAAATATTAAGTTAACAATTTTTTTTACCTTGTAGTTACATGTAAGAGTATGAATATGAAAATCTGACATCACACATAAATCCTCGTGGATATACTGTTGGTTGGTTTCTTTATATAGACGCTCCTTGGCCAGCTTATTGGCAATTTGTGTTAACTGCTCGTCTGTGTAGTGATAGCGAAGAAGCGCAGAATGGTTCGCGGCCTTGCGCAGTTCAGTCACTATGGCAACGCCACTTAGACCTTGCTCTTCAAATGATTGCTAGAAAAATTAAAATTCAGAGTATAATCTACAGATTGAATTAAGCAACTCTTACAATTTAAAGAATATATATAAAAACATATAAACTTCCCTTATAATAATTTTTTATATTATTAAGACAATTTTGCTTATATAGTGAATAGACAAGAAGAGTGTAATCTAAGCAAATGTATTAGTACTCACCAGGAGAACCATAATATATGTTCTTTCAGGAATCAGGTGAGTTTACCACCCCCAATCAACAACAAACTTTCCATTATCTAAAAGAAATTTGTGGCCATTGTTTGTAAGTAGTAATAATAATAAAAGTGTTATTACCTTGTCTTTGTTTGAGTATATCCTGATCAGATCGTCATAACGTTGCCGCTGCAATGGAACTAGAGGGACAGACATGGTTTCATCTTTCTTAGTGGGTAGGTCCTGCAACACTTCCTTTTTAAGACGTCTCAGTATGAAGGGCTTCATGATTTCTCGGGCCTTGGACACCTGGTCCTTTTCAAATTTTGGAATACCATCATTCTCATTACTTTGCTTCTATGAAATGAAACAAATTTATAGTTTCAGTTCAGAGTTTGTTATGAAATCAATTTTAATACTTTCAAGACATTCATAGCAGTTAAATATGAACTATAAATATTTTATTTGTTTAACAATGAGGAGGCTTGATGGCTAAATGATTTTATAATAATGAAAATTTATAAAAATAAAGAAAAAAAATTAATGGAAATTATAAAAAAAAGTTCAAATTTACCGAAGAAAGGCCAACTAGGGAAAGAAGAAAAATGTGGGAATAATCTGATGCACAAAGGTGACATCTTTTTCTGTGTGTTGGGGTAGTAAAATGCGGTGAACAACAACAACAACAACAATAATAATAATAACAATAACAGTAACAATAATAGTAACAATAACAATAATAATAATAAATGCTGTGTGTTTAAATGTGTGTGTGTGTGACTTCTACTATAAAAGACATAAGAAAGTAAGATGATGTTACCTTTGTGAAATTTGCATTTGTTGGTTTTATTTTTATTCATTTTTATCAATTTCCATTATTATAAAACCCCTCTATATATATAAAATCACAGAAAAATAAAAGTTGTAGTCTAAGGCTACTGGTATCTTGAAGATACATTTTCAGTAGCTAGCGTGGGTTGGGGTCTGCGAAGCTTCGATAATTTTAATATTGATTCAAATTTTATATTATTTAATTTGATAGCTCAAATCAAACCAAACTATCAAAAAAATTATGAGGTTATAGGCCAATGCAAACTCACAATGTGTCAAAAACATGATAATATATTTTTACTAAGGTTTACTGATCCCAACAATTGGCCAATAAGGGATTATGGTACCACCGGGTTAAGCCCATGATCAGCATTTGGTTCAACAATTATTAGAAGTTATCTTTTGTTATTAGCACACAACAGGTATTAGTGAATCATGAAAGAGGAAGATTCAAGGGACCCGCTTCTGTGGCCACGTGGTCTAAATCATTACTCTCACCATAGATTAGACTGCTGAAGACAAGGAGCTCGAGGTTTGAATGTCGGTCGAGTTATCGAGGTTGGTTTTTCCAGCATGGTTTTCCCCTCTGATGCCACACAAATTCAAGTACACTTCCATTAAATATAATCTCCCTAATCCTTAAAACCATTAACATAATTAGTACGTAAGCGTATAACCTGAACAAGTAGTAAGACGCGTTGCTAAAAAAAATTCAAGGGAAGCTAAAACTGGAGAAGATTCAAGGAAAAATAAAACTGGGGAAGATTTAAGGGAATCTAAAACTGGGGAAGATTTAAGAGAAGCTAACATTAAGAAAGATTCAATGAATGATAAAACTGTGGAAGATTTAAGGAAAAGTAAAATTGAGGAAAATTCAGGTAAAACTAAAGAACTATCAGAGGTTTCAAAACAACATGAATTCAGAACTTTTCTTTATTTCAATGCTTAAGTTTATTTATAAGTTAATAGGTCTACTTAAAACGTTATTTTAAAATTAATTATATTAATTTAAATTTTGTTTAATTTAATGAACAAAACTTTTTTTTATGTTTTTATTCTAAAACCAATATATTTGCCATACTATTTTATATATATTTCAAAATAAAATTCCTACATAAAACTATCACAAATTTAACAAAGAGGAAAGTAGAGTCAATTTAACTTAAACTGATTAAATTTTAAATGTTGTAGGGTCAATGATAAAGTGAACTATATTTACATTAATATTAAAGTTTTCATTTAAACTTGAATAAGCGAACCTATTATAATGAACCATAAAAATGACATGCAGGAACACTTATTTTTAATATCATTAATGCATATTATCTTTGAAACATTTAAAATAAAATAAACCAAATGATCGGCAACGGTGATCAGCCTAGTCAGCAACTGCATTATCGGTGAAATAGCTGATAGACCCAGCCCTAATTTTTAATAACAATTCTTATGAGGTAAAGTAAATGGCTTATTAATTACAGTACTACCATAGTGACTGGAAAATAAGCCTTACTTTTTTCCAAACCTTTGTTTAGCCTATAATCACACCCTTGTATAATATGTAACAAATGTGTTAACGTTGAGGACTAAAGATATATATTGAAATAGTTTATAATCACAACAGATGGGGCTCTTTATGTCTTAACTTTTACAAGGTGAACTATTATTGCATGCACATGTTGAAGATTTTACGTTTACACATAACGTATAGTGCTATGGTTCAAAACTTACCTAATTTTTTTTAATAATGTAACTCTTTTTATTTAACATCATAAAGTTCTACACCTTAGCTCAGTCGATAGTGTGTTTGTCTACTGAGCTAAGGGTCCCAGTTTTGATTCCTGGCATGCCGAAAAATGTATCAATGGTTAAATGAGAATTTCCACCTTCACAGTGATGAATTAATGGTTGGGGGCTGGATATTGTGTCTGTTCTAGATTTAGGTTAATTTATAAGTCGTGTGTTAATATAATTAGTCGGTTCAAAAAGTGCACGTTAAATACCTCAAATAAAATAATAAGAAAATAAACATCATAATTTTAGCATTTTATATAGATAGAATATGATTTGATTCGATAATAATTCAAATTTTGCGAATATTTGCTTCAAATCGAGATTCGATTCCAACTCAAAATACCTGCTTCGCAGATGTCAAGGCGTGTGAATTTTTTTTTCTCAACAGTAATTTACATAAAGTCTGGAAAGCAATGGAGGATGCTTGAGTGGAAATAGGAGTCATAATGAAAGTAAAGAGTAAGTATGAGGACAACATGTGTTGTGTTAAAAGAGAGAATGGGTGGACGAAGTGGTTCCAAATAAAATATTGAGTAAAGAGGCGAGTGCTCCCTCACCACTACTCTTTATTATGGTAATGGAAATGGTCATGAACAAAGTGGCAAGAAAACTTGGGGAGGATAGAATGAAAGCCATGATGTTTGCTAATGACTTTGGTATGGAGGGGAAGGAAGAGGAACTACAGGAACAACTACAAGATTGGAATGAGGAAGGGAAAGAGTGTGGAATGAAATTTAGCATAGCAAAGTGTGAAGTGATGGTAATGACAAGCGGGTAAGGCTTGGTAAAACTATAAAGGTGGCAAGAGTAGAGCTGAGAAAGGAAAAGAGTGTAAAATTTCTTGGAAGCCAGAGTGAGGCAAAGATTGGGAGTAGAAAGGATTTAATAAGAAAAGAGCAGCAGCGGAAGTTGTTCTATAGATATGTAAGAGACCTGCTATGGAGAAGAGAAGTGCCATTGAAGTGTAAGAAAGTACTGTTTAAAACAAACTTTGTATTCATAGTTGCATGCAGAAGAAATATGGACAATGAATGTAAGAGAGACAAGAAAAATTGAAGTTTGTGAGGAGCATGTTAACTGCCATGAGGAGGAACAGGATTAGGAATGAAGTTGTCTGGAAAATAGTGAGGGTAGATGAAGATTAAGTAAATAGGAAAAATACTGCAAGGGAAACAAAGAAAGCGATGGGGTTGGGTGGCTACAATCTACACTCAGTTTACCCTGAAAAGTATAAGTTTTACTTTGACCAATTACACTATAGCCCTATAAGATGCGCCTTATTGGAACCTTTTAAGGTAAGCTTCATACATTTCAGGATAAACAGAATGTACTTACACCCATACCAGCTAAAGGCAAATCAGCTAATGTGCATGATTCTTGTCTTTATCGTCTTACATTTTGAGATTATGAGGGATTTATGGTTGGTCAAAATTGTTTGTTTCTGCATGTTTTCAAGTATAAATGTCCATTTTTCATTTCTTTTTAAAAAGTTATATATAGTGCACTTTTTTAATTTGGGTAGCCCATGACACAATTTGTAATTTTTAAAGTAGCTCCCATACTCAAAGAGTTTGGCAATGCCTAGTCTAAGGTACCAGGCTTACAATAATAGGATGGATTATTGGTGACTGGGAAATCAAGGTTTAATATTCTTCTGAGTGTACTGAGGGTGGTTTATCAATTTGGTTTTTTCATCCTCCCTTTAAGCTAATGCAAGTACACATGCTTTATAACTAGCCTTCCTATGTGTACTTCTTAAATTTATTAACTAATAAAATTTAAGTTAAAAAGTACAAATAATACATTAAACAAGACTATTTTAATCAACTTGAAGCAAAATTATGTTAGTTTGACAATGAGGGCAATTTTTTTTTTTGTTAAATTTAGATCTTATCAGTTTATAACTCAAATAAGATTTAATAAGATATTACAATAAGAAATTGAAAATTATTACATATTTATTTTGAAAAAAAGAGAATGGCTTTAGCTAGTATATAACGATTGTATATTCTATAGGTGTATTGAAGGAACTGAGCATAATGTCAATGTCACTCACAGGTAGCTTACTGAACAAACTCTTGAGATATTCTTTTTTGCCTTCAAACAGTTCTGGCATGATGAATATGAGCAAGGACATGAGTTCCAGTAGATTATTCTGAAGAGGTGTGCCAGTTAGAAGAATGCGGTGCTTCGCCTGCACAAACAACACATTATACTGTATAAACAATTTAGTAATATAAAAAGTAATCTATTATTTCTAATAGTGATACATTGAAGTACCTTCTTCCATAAATTAAAAAAAGTCTCAAAAAGTGAAAATAAGTATTCCTTAAAGAGATATTATTTCTTAAAGTGAAATTTTTTTTGTAGTATATTTATTGATTGATTTTTTAAAATGTATTGAAGGAATTTAAAGATTTTTTAGTTATAAGTTATATTAGTATACCACCAATGTTAATAACAATATTTTTTTACATCCATTTCTGTTTCCAGCTTTTGGCTTGGGCTAGTTTTTTATTTAAGTCATATATTTTCCACTACCGGCTGGCTAGGCCTGTCATAGCTTTATATGCCTTATAATATAACAAGACTAGGACAGGCACAACATCCAGTCCTCGGCCATTAATTCATCACTGTTAAAGGGTAAACCCACATTCCACCAACGATAAATTTTTCGGCCATGTCGAGAATCAAACCCGGGATCCTTAGCTCAGTAGACAGACATGCTACCGACTGAGCTAAAATGTTGGATTTTAGTAACAATAATATTATACCAAAACTATCAGGTATATTTAATATAAAAACTATAGAGGAGTTAAAACCACTTTTTTTCAAATCAAAGTTTGAATATTAGAAAACATGGTAATCTGAAGAAGATCTGTGTGGAGGGCATAGGGAAACCACTTAGGGAAAAACCCCTTCACTGCACCCGACTGGGGTCAAACTCTGATCTACGCGTCCTCGGCAGTCTAGTGTAACACTAGAGTGATGGCTTAGACCTTGCGGCCACCGAGGCGGGTAGGGAGAGAGCTAAGGGCATCCTTTTTTACCTGATTTTCTGTTAATGATGCTGTACCTTTTTTACCTGTTGCTAATTTCCAGTTGGCATACCTCATTTTACTAATACGGCTTAATAGACTGAATAGAATGTTCCCAAATTTTTATTTCCAGAAACTTTTTTTTTGTTTACCAAATAGGAGATGTTTGTTAAATTTAGATAAATAAAGTTAATACTTAAAGTAATTTGTTAAATTTATTTATAACGATCTCTACTAAATATAATAATTCTCTTTTTGTTTAATATTTCATAATAAACACACACACACGAGCGTTTTTGTTCTCCAGTTGTTTAATTTAATATTTGTTGTATTTGTTAGTAAAAATAATTTTAAAAAACAACTCAAAATGGAAACACATTGGAAACATGTTCTGTTCAAGTCTGGACACTTGGCCACAGCGAACTAAACAACGAACATGTTCTGTTCAATGTCTGGACACTTGGCCACAGCGAACCGAACAACGAACATGTTCTGTTCAAGTCTGGACACTTGGCCACAGCGAACCGAACGAATATGTTCTGTTCAAGTCTGGACACTTGGCCACAGCAAACCAAACAACGAACATGTTCTGTTCAAGTCTGGACACTTAGCCACAGCAAACCAAACAACGAACATGTTCTGTTCAAGTCTGGACACTTGGCCACAGCAAACCAAACAACGAACATGTTCTGTTCAATTCTGGACACTTGGCCAAAGCGAACCAAACAACGAACATGTTTGTGGAAATGTTCTTGATCATTGTTCTGTTCTAATCTGGACGCGGCTTAATTTGTTTACTTGGGGTCTGCAAGCTAATTTTTTTTCATTTGAGTAGAATATTTCAAAAAGCACTTGAATCGATTTTGAGTATATTCATAATTTGAAAATGTTAAGAACATTTATTTGTTTATTTTAAATGTCACCAGCCAAATCAAAGGTAAAATGTTAAAACCACGTCTTTAAAATGTAAATGAGATTTTTAAAATGAATTAAAACAATAAATATTCTTAAAATAAGAATGACACTCATGTATAAATAGTAAATGTTATAGTAAAAAAAGTTTAAAAAACAGATATATTGTTTTTTGAATTAAATTAACATCTATCTTTAAAGTATAAGTAACAGTTTAAAAGAAACCCGATTTATAAATAAGAACACTCATATAAAATATAATGGAAAAATTAATAATCAAAACTCGGGTCTTTAAAATTATACTAAAAATGTATCCACCTTTCTTGTACCCTCTTCCAAATGTATATTACCAACTAACTCAAAAAGCAAAAAGAAGTTTTTCTTAAAGAGATATATATATTCGCATTCAATGTCCATTTTCTGTGTTTGTCCTGTATGTTCCTATCTGAGTGTCCTATCATACTTTACCAATTTCCTTTTTCTCCCTTTTGTTCTTTTGGTTTCCTCTTTTAGTAAGTTGCCTTGTACGTTTCACACTCCTCACTGATGATTTTGATAGAGTGAAACCTAGGTCAAGGGATTGGGCGGTAGCGATCAATTTTCTTCAAGAGGCAGCTATTACCTCTTTGTCCAGTGGCAGCAATGTAAAGTGAACTTTGTTCTTCTTTTCAGTGTAAAAGCCATATTGTGTTTTTCACTTCTATATGTTTTCTACCCACCTTTGCTGTACCTTTTTCCAAATATATATTACATACTACCCTAAAAAAAGTACATTAAATCCAATCAATAAGAACCATGTTAATACAATAAAGATATAGCCCTTGTGTTGAAAATAATATCTACTGGTACAATTAAAATTTCTAACAAGTTTGAGGTCTCTCATACAAGAAAAACAGTTGCTCAGCATATTCGGCTAAAGTATTCTCCTGACGCAAAGAAATTATGTTTTCTGCTGTTGAAAACAACCTCTCGCTGGCTGCTTGATTGGCTGTAACCTCTATATAATGCCTGGCTAATAGTGCCAATAGATTAAAATGGTGTCTATTTCTGTGCCACCAAATGCATGGAGTGTCAACTGGGGAAATGTTGTGTCAGTCCAAAAACATTTTAAGCTGGTCAAACTCAACATCAATGATTATACTGTGGTAAAGAAACATTTTTATTTTTATAGTAATATGTGTTAAATGAAGTGCATTGACCAAAAAAATTAGTAATAAATTAAATTATAGAATAGTAGGAAAATAATAGAGCACAAATAAAAGTAAAAACACTAACACACATTTACACACAATTCAATATTTCGATGCTATTATTGAAATTTTGAAGTGTGTGTAAATATTTGTTAGTGTTTTTAATTTTATTTGTGCTCTATTACTGTCCTACTATTCTATCATTTTATCCGTTACAAATTATTTTTATAATAAGAGTTTCAACATAAGCTAGTATAAATATAATAAGCAACAAAGCATAAAGTTTTAAAAAAAAGCTACCCTACCTGAGTAATTTGTGTTTTTCATTCAGCTCATCAAAAGCAGACCAAAGGGATATTTTTTTACTTCTTTCAGAGTATTTTACAAAACTTAGGGGCCAGCTTCTAGATAAGTTCTTTTTAAATTGAAAAATGACACCTGAACACGAAAATTGAACCCGAGACCATTGGCTTGGGTTCGATTCCCGTGTCTAGGTGTTATTTTTCAATTTAAAAAGCACATGATATCTAGATACGGCTACATCCGTAACTAGCAAAAATAATAGCTTTCTTATTTAATCCATTATTCTAGGTAAGTACTAAGCTTAATCATTTGCTTAATTTCTTGTACAATTTCATGTATCCCTTAATGTTTTCGTAAGCATCCAGAGGTATTGCTTTGAATTTAGGATCAAGTATCATACCATTTTGAGAAACTTTGCAGTTTCTATAGCCTCCTTCCTTAAACTGTTTAGCAAATACAAAAGCTGTACTTGCTTCACCTTTTTCCAATGTGTTTATTTAATATATTTTATATTCCATAAAGAGTTTAATTATTTCTTTACAGCGTAGGCATCTTATCTACACACATTTCATGGGTGGCATGGTCAATAGGTTGCAACTAGGGATGGACCCTCAAATCCTTAAGGATATTCAAGATTTAGGGATTAGGGAAAATTTCAAATTTGAAACTCAAATCCTTAAAAAAAAAAATTTTCTATTTATCATGTGAAATTTGTTTTTAAGTACTAATACTGCTTATTGGTGGTTCAGAATTAATGATAATTATAGAATGAGCTTAACAACCAGACCCCGACCAGTAATTTAACACTGAACTGAATATATGAATGTTATAATAAATGCATTGTAAGAAGGAATGAACATTTAATTACTATTTTTATTTTCTATTATGCTATTATATCTATATTTTCTCTTGAGATCAGATTTTTTTTCCAAAATTCAGCCTCTGTAACTTAAATTAAGGGTATGTGAATATTCACAAATTCAAGTTTGAGTCAAATTTTAGTTGTTCAAACTTGACAATTTTACAAAACTCCAAAAATTTGAGTACTCAGAATTTTTTTTTTGCTTGAAAATTTAGAGTTTGATTAATTGGATTCAATTTCATTTCATAGCAAATACAGTCCTTCAATATATCCTTCTATCACATTTTTTTTAATCTTTAACAATCATATTAAATTTATTTCTTATTCTTAGTCATAAGGCGGCTCTTCATATTTCCATCATAGATCAAAGGAGAAGTTGATAACAAGCTAGGGGTAGAAGAGGCCACACTAAAATTTTGTTAGAGTTGTTAAACTAATCATAAAAACCAAACATTTTTGATTTTCATATTTATTTTATAGTTATTTTTGTTTTATAGCCCAATCAGAGTTTTTAAAAAAACCTAGTTTCAAAAATCTTATAATATTTTTTCAAAGTTTTAGACATACCCCAATTTTTATCAGACTCTCGTAGCGTTGGGTAGCCATGTTTTTCAGCATATGTGCCTCATCTAACACAACATAGACCAGCTGCAAGATACGGAACATCTTCCTTTCCTCGGGTGTACTGCAAACAAGGCTGTAGGTGGTCAGGATGACATCTACATCTTTCAAACCATCGTGGATCATCCAGCTCACACGTAAGCTCTTGCGCTCTTCAGGAGATCCATAGTACTGTTGAACTCGCAGTGTGGGGCACCACTTAGCCAGCTCATTGGCCCAGTTGCCTACCAAACATATGTCCACAACAAGCATTAATTTAATTTAAATTAAATTAGTTGAAAAATGACACCTGCGCATGGGAACTGAACCCAGGAGCTTTGACTTAGCACGCCAATGCTCTACCACTGAGCTTTCCAGTATTAATCTCATACTCAGGGTCATTCTTCACTCAGAGTTTTAGACTGAGTCTCTGATGGACGTTTGGAAATTGTCAGCTATATGTGAGCAAACCAATGTGTCATGAGCTATCAAGCACCAAAGCTATTTGTGGCTTGAGAGAGCTGTTCGATTCCCATGTCTAGGTGTCTTTTGCAAATAATTTAAATTAATTGAATTGGGTTCCTCCATATGAACAGTACTGTGGTTGTGATTATTATTTGCAATCTGTGTGTTGACATTCATTGAAGCATGAATTTGTCTTCAAGTAAATTAAATCACTCAATTTAAGGATAATTTAATGAATTTTGTCATCAAAGTATATCAATTTTTCATTAAAATTGCAAGCATTCAAGCAAAATTATTTAGAGAATTTAAATGAGGCATCAGATTTAAGGATTAAGGACAGAGAAAAGAGGGGTTAAAGAAGGTGGGTGGATGCAGGCCTGGGGGAGATGAGTGTCTTGAGTTTTAAAACTGATTTTAAATAGAGGTCTGAGAGAACAAGTAGTTCCTTTTTTTTAAATTCAAAATAGTATTGAAATTAAAATATATATTCTGAAAACTCGGAGCTATTGATTCAGTTGATTTGTTTTCGAAAAACCTTTTTAATACAATACATGGAAGATATTTACATCGATTACTGTTTCCAGCCTGTGGCCTGGGCCAGTTTTATATTCAAGTCATATATTTTCCACTTCTGGTTGGCTAGGTCTGTCGTAGCTTCGTATGCCTTATAATAAGAAACACAGAAATTTCGCGAGACAGGTTACTCAGAACATTAAAATTATTATCAAAACACATTTTTATACCATTGTAGCATTTTTTGAAGTAATAATACATTCGTGAAATAAAACAAAATAAAATATATTTGTGAAATTGACCATTTTGCCTTTTAAATGCAAATTATCGTCCATTTTGATTTAAATGCAAATGAACACTAGCAACATTATTGTTGTTTACCTTTAACATGAAAAATAAAGAGCAACAACTGTGCTAATAGTACAAAGGAATTTCTAAAAATAAAGTCTCTGAATCAAAGATTATTAGTAAGAGAAGTGTTTGAACTGGCTACTTTCAGAGCCAAATTGTGGCCAAAGACACATATTTAAAGAAGTAGAAGAAGAAAATAACACCATAGCTAAACTATATTTGTATCTTTTTATCTTCATGTCTTTGGTTTTTCATCTTACGTCACTGTTAAGTAACACTATTTTTTGAATGTGGTAATTTAATGTTATTTGGAAAATTATTTAATAAAATAATAGGTGGATAAAAATTTGAAAATGCCTAAATGTTTACGTATTTTTGAAATAGAGCTCGAATATTCAAAAGCTGGCTCTTACATATTATTTGATAACGTTAAAAAAAATTAAGTGTAGATTGTGAAACACCCGCAGTGACTGGCTTAGAAATTTTGAAATAGATTTCCTTGTAATTTGTTGATTGGCGTGTCTGCGTGATACTAAATATGTATAGGCTTTTTTATCTGGTAAAAATAATTCGGTACAATCTAGGTTGTTGTCTACTGTGTATGCATGGTGTATATTGTGTTTAAGGCATATAATTTAAAAAAAGTATTAACTAGTTTGTAATAAACAGGCCTTCATTATGAACATTGTAATTAAATAGTAATAAAATATTATATACGGTTGTTTTTTTAATTGATGTTATTTAAATACTTGTGTTTATAGTAGGCCAGGAATAGTCGAAAACATAAACCCTTTTAGCTGTGATTTTTCTATTCAAAGCAATGTATTATTAAAGTTGATTTGCTGTAATTTTCAGCCCCCTGACCCTAAGAATTTTTTTAATTTTTATATCAAAATACAAGTTTATTTAATAAAATACAATAATTTTCCACAAATCAGGATTTAACCTTTTATTTAACAATTTTTTTTTTTTACCGAAATACAACAGCTCTTTATTTACCACAAACCAAGATTTCTACTTACCACAAATCATGATCAAGCCTTTTATTTATCGACTTTTTATACCGAAATACCATGTTTTATTTAACAAAATCTAATAGATTTATTTACCACAAATCAGGGTCTCTACTTATAATCTATCTTAGGACTAGGACAGGCACAACATCTAGTTCTCAACCATTAATTCATCATTATGAAAGGGTAAGCCCACATTTTTCCAATAATAAATTGTTTGCCCATGCCAGGAATCGAACCCAGGACCCTTAGTTCAGTACAGAGATACGCTACCAGCCGAGCTAAAGTGTTGGATTCAACTTTCACTTATAAATTTTGAATGTTAAGATTTAATTGGATATCTTCAGGTGGCCTTATATCGGTTTGCCAAATTTAAATTTTCTTTCCCACCTAAACGTGTTTTCTTTTTATAACCTTCCTTCCCCTATTTCATGAGGAAGATATGGAAGTATAAAACTAATATGGTAAAGAGAGAACCAACGATACAAACACTATACAGGAAAACAGGAATACGGTTCACACTTTACATTGCTGTCACTGAACAAACAGATAAATACTTCTTTTTGAAGAAAGTTATTGTTTCCACTCAATCTATTGATATAGATTTTGTTCATTCTAGAGGAACTCTTGAGGAAGGAGTGTGAAACATGAAATGCAACTTACTAGAAAATACAACAAAAAACTTTGTACACACCAAAACTTATATGAGGCATTCAATTTTCAATTTACCTCCAGATCAGCATTTTGTGTGTGTGTGTGTGTGTGTGTGTGTGTGTGTGTGTGTGAGAGAGAGAAGAGGGGGGGGTTGTTTTCCTCTATTATAGAATGGTGTTTAGCATTTCACAATCGCTACTGTATAGTTCTGATAGCATAGGTCAACGGATGGGCTAGTAATGATCAGTTATCTTTACGAGGCAAGCATTTATATCCATCCAGTACCAGCAATGTAAATTGTGAAATGTGTTCCTCTATTAGATAAAAGTGAATGTAGAGGTGTTTCTCAACTAGCCAACTCTCATCTTTATAAGAATAAATACATCTACTAAGGATATATTCCTTCATAACATGTTTTCAAATAAGACAATAAACAATGAATACACCATTATCTGTGATTTCAACTCAAAGGCACAAGGTTTTAAATCGTTGTTGCTCATCCCCCTCCATTTCACCCCCACCACCCCGACCACCAGCTATTTCCAGCCTGTGTCCAGGTCAGTTTAATAAAATGCCTCCATATTCCTCTATCATTTCACCATTTTTCCTCCTTTAACTGTTTCTGTTCTTCTATCACTTGCACATTTTCTGTTATCTGCTCCTCCTATCTCTTTCTTGGCCTCCCTTGCAGTTTTTTCCTACATACTTCATTTCCATAATTTTATTTGGCATTCTCTCCTTCTTTATCCTCATCTTCATCCTCATCCTCATCTCATCACTCCAATCAAAGAGCTAAATTCTACAGGTTAAAATGTTTAGATTCCCTGCATTGTTAAAGAATTAAAAAATGTTCTCTCCCAAGTTTCCAAACAAGCTCACAAAGTACTTTACGAGGTGGGAACTTACTCAGGGTAGAGGCAGGCACGACAATGAGGTGGGGCCCCTTGGTGCCAGTCTCAAAGAGATGGGCAAGGAATGCTATTACTTGTATAGTCTTCCCAAGTCCCATCTCGTCCGCCAGGATGCTGTTGACTTGCTGGCTGTGCATGATGAGCAGCCAGTTAAGCCCCACAAGTTGGTAGCCTGCAAGATGTAGCCTACACCCAAATTGAAGTGAGACACATATCTTCAGTGGATGACTGTCCTAAATATAAGGGTTCCCAATGTGTTTTGTGTAAGTGCCAAACTCAACAGAGATAAAGGGCCCCACATACATTTATTTTTTTGGTTTAAATAAATATAATAACATGCTCGAATCCTTAAGGATATAAGAGATTCAAGGATTCAAGAAAATTTCAGATTCAAGACTAAAAAAAAAATTGTTTGCATTTTTCAAATTTGTTTTAAAGCTTTAGTAAGTGGTTCAGAACCAAGTATAATAAATAGGATGAACTTAACAACCAGGCTCCAGACCAGTAATTTAACACTTAACTGAATGTTACAATGAATGTTAACTTTTAGTAACCATTTTTATTTTCTGCCATTTTATTGTCTTTATATTTACTCTTATGTTCATAATTTTTTCCCAAGATTCTGATTTGGGATTCCAGGGTTAAGTGGAGATTCAATCCAACTCTAATACTTTTTTTTTTTAGAAAACCATAAATCAATCAATGAATTTAATTAACATTGAGAGGAAGCAGGAAAGGAAAGGACACACAAAAAAAAATGTATGTCCAAAAGTTCACATTAAAATCTCAACATATCAAAGTAATTTTTAAGGCACATTAGACTCCCTTCTTTAGCAGAATAGAATAGAACATTTAACCTACATTTGAGGTTGATCATTATTGATACGTGTGTCCTATAGTAGTCTGTTAAAGTTGTGTCTCAGTTCCTGAATGTAAATACATTAGGGATGGATGGGAAAGGTTTTTTTATTTTAGGACAGGAACGGGGGGGAAATGAGTCAAAATATCAAGATTCGGGACAAGAACTTTTAAAACCATCCTTTAGAATAGTCTTAGATTTAAAATATATTGATTTCTAAACTAGTATAGTAGGACTTGTTAAAGTTATAATATTATTAAAAGCCGCTTTGGTGGCCGCATGGTCTACAGCATCACTCTCGCAATAGACTAGATTGCCTATGACGGGGATATTTAATTTGATCTTGGCCGTGTGTACTAAGGGTAGTTTTTCATAAATGGTTTCCCACTCTATCTACGCAAATGCAGGTACACCTCTAAATTCAATCTTCCTCATTCCTAACACCGGGCGGACCATCTGGTAGGACAAAAACTGTATAGTACGATTATAAGGTCAGTTAGATTAGGTGCAAATTACATAATTTAATTATGGTTTAAAAATTGGATATTGTATAATAGATGATGTAGACAAAAGTATTTAAGTAGATTTAGGTCCCAAACTACCCTCTAGATGCCGGGATGGATGAAAATTAAATAAATTCCTTAAACACTAGAGTAATGAGTACATAGGCGTATAACGAGTAAAAAGATATGCTAAACAAAAATTGCTAAATGTAATAAAAAAATAAAAAATAGCATCATAAAATAAATAGAAGTGTGGGCAAATAGCCTTGTTTAACAAATCAAATAACACAATTTTGAATTACCCTATTTATCCGAATCCAAGACAAGTTTTTTTCCCAAATTTTTAGCTTCAAAATCTAGGGGTTAAAATCGCAGACTAAGGAATGGGTTAGGTCAACATCAAAAGGTAACCTTTTACAAATGTTTTTAATCTTTAGTGCAGGGCTGCTGTTTTTTTTAGAGATTTTAAGCATTTTCGCAGATTTTAAAGGTATAACACAGATCACAGAATATTTGCTTATTTTCACGGATTTTTAGGCTTTTTTTTAGGTTATCGTTTAAAATAACTACTTAGTTGTGGCCTGATACGATACTTGATAACCATAGTATCGACTAGTATCGCAATAATCGATACTATACGCTAAAAATCTTGATACCACTCTATGGTAATTAACATGGTTAACTTCTCGAATGGGTTGGGGCAAGTGATGGGCATGATCCGAGTTGAATTTTATTTTGTAGTGCTGTTTGTGATTACTTTCCAATTACTTCACTACGATATTAAAAATTCAGCCATTCACAATAATCAAAATAGATTTAAAAACAAATAATGAGCTATCAAATTGTTATGTATTTAAGTCTTAAAACTTTGCCTACATAGCTAGCGCTTGTCAAGATGTGATGATAAAGCTTGAATCGATTTTAAGCAAACAATCGATAATGCGTAAAGTTTACTAGACAATTTTAGTGATACCAAACTTGGATTTTAATTCGTGAAACTCCACATAAATCTAACTTTTGAATAATATCAAGTAAATGATTATCTTTGATTAGATGTTCCTAGATCATCGGTTTTGAAATAAGAATAAAGATGCTTGTTTAATTATCACAGATTTTTTATGCTTGGCTGTCATGGAGGCTGACTTTTATGGTAATTCATAGCAGACATGTTTATCAGTTAGATTTTTTGTAGCGTGTGAAATGTGTTTATCTTTTCTTTATAAAAGCAACAGTTTGTTGTATATTTGTCCTTTAATTTTTTCCTATATCTCTCCCCTTATACTATTTTATTTTCTGTATAACAGTGTGAAAGTGAAAGTGTCATGTTTTAGAAGCAAGCGTGTTAATAATCGAGTATAATGTTTGTATTCAGGGGGAGTAGGGTATGTATGAGACTCAGATTTTCACTAACAATTATCATTTGTCATAGTAAAAATTAACTTCTCATTGTTTTTATGAAACTCTTTAAAAGTTAACCTTCTTATGCAAAAGCAATATTTGTGACAAAAAATAAAATTCCTTAGCAATTTTGCAACCCTAATTAGATTTTAAGTCAACATAGATAGGTGTTTTGTAAATAAAAAACCATTTGTTAATATTACAAAATAAGTCTACCACAATTATAATTTTCTTCATTCATGATAAGATAAATACCCCTTATAATATATCTATCAATGACCACTGAAAAACTGGGGGTCGTCTTAGATTCAGAGTCATCTTGGATTCGGGTAAATATGGTAATATCAAATAATATAATTAATAAAATGGTTAATTTTATTACTTTTTGATGGAAATTATTTTTATTTATTTTTATTTCTTTCAAGCTCTTTCACTTGATGAACCAAACAAATAACTGTTGATAGAGCACAATAAGTCACGCACCTCCCAACTTGTCTGTCTCTATACAAGTGGTAAAATAACCCTCTCCCCATCCCAGCCACCAAGTTTGCTAAATAACAAAGAAGAAAACTGTCTACAAAAGAGATTAACAGTGATTAGTCTGGCAGTAACTGCTAAAACATGAGTGAGCACCCTCTGTTTTGTTTCCTGGAGCACTATGTTTTGTTTCCCACCTGAAACTTTTCCTGGGGGAAAGTGTCAATCCTGCATGACCTACAAGAATAGATAAATGACCTTTTCCGAGGGGTTCGGGATCCCATCCACCCCTAAAATAAGTATAATCTAATGTTTTATTTTACTTTGATGTGTTTTATTATGTTTTAAATGTCAACTTTTGGACCTACATTTTTTCTGCCTTTCTTTTAAAAAATTAAATTGTATTCATCTTTGCAGTTACAATAACGAGATACTAACTCGCTAGAAAGCAAACTCGGCTGATTCTTGACACTGGTCTCATTTGCCGCCACAGCATGTTTTATCTGATGAGAGAGTCTTCGGCACTTGTTCATGAGTTTGCACACCACATTTCGAGCACGCAGCACTTCTTGTGCAGAATTTAAAATCTCTGTGTTAAGGAACTTGCCATTCTGAAACTTATCCACCTGGAACAAAACAACACAAACAAATACACTCCTTTCTAAAACATCTTCTGTTTATAATGTACCAATAGCTCAATACAATGTTTTACCAACATAAATTCTGGTGTTGATACCATAGTATATACTTAAATTTATAATGGCTTTATTGAATTTCCAGATCCTTGAACTCTAAGAGATTTCAAGATACAAGACTTAAAAAATATAAAATTCAAGATGCCCAACAAAGTGAAATAAATTTTTATAATCTCTTAAAATTTACTATCAAGTAATTTATTACTGTCATAAAGTCAATAATTTTGTCTCTTGTTAAGTACTTGTTATAAAAAAAATGTAATTTCTAAAACTTTTAATTTTTAACAATTCAGAAGCATTGCTTAATAGGGTTCCTAAAAACTCTGTCTTATATTGTATTCCTTATTTCAGGGCTTTTAGCACTTTAACCTCATTAAAAGAGGGATTTAGAAAACAATTTTATTTTTTAAAGGGGACCTTAAGGGACTTTTTCGCAAGTTAGATAAAACAATTAGGAAATCAAGTAAAAATAAAAATTATTTTTTTCAGAGTTTTCCAAGTTATTTGCCAGTTAAGAGAACATCTGAAATGCATGTCAAATACAATATCGATTAAATTATTAAATGGAATAAAATAATAAATATTTTCACTCTACAAGTTCTTTATACTACTACATACTATTATAATTTTGAATTGTAATATTTAAACTCACAAAAATGCAACAAATTGTATTTAGTATTTAGTATGACACCTTTCAAAAACAAGGCTTCATCATAACTCATAAGCAGAGACATGCAAAACGTTAGGTTATTTTTAGGGGGAAAATGGTGTTATTTTTCTCAAAAAGCCATGATATTATAAGCTGAAAGCGATGATCTTATAAGCTGAAAGCGATGTTATTATTTATGTAAATACGAGTCAAATTAGTATTCGTTAAAAAAAACTTGGATAAAAATGTCTACATTTTTCGTTCATATTGTGTATTTAACTATTTATTAACATATTCGGAGAAAAATCAAATATAAATACGCACAAAATATTTCATGATTAGTAATCAAACTCAATATATCAATAGCATTACCTTCGAGTCTTACGAATAGCAATATCGAAATAATCAATTATCAACTTAGGCTTAGACCAAATAATAACAACACCAAAACATGTCATCATAAAATACTAAACTACCATCATGTCGTCATTGTTGTTATTGTTGTTGTTGTTGTTGTTGTTGTTGTTGTTGTTGTTATAAAAGGGACGAACACAAAGACCTACCTAGGTCGGGGGATTGGGCAGTGACGATCGATTTTCTTTAAGAGGCAACCATTACCTCTTTGTCCAATGGCAGCAATGTAAAGTGTGAACTGTGTTCTTTTCATTGTAAAAGCCATATTGTGTTCGTCCCTTTTATATGTTTCTATCCACCTTTCCTATACCTTCTTCCAAATATAATACAATTACCTTATAAAGCAAAAAGAGGTTTTCCTTATAGAGATATAAAATTATGTAGCCATTGAGCCACCTCATTTTTAAACATTCTGTTAGTTTTGGTCATTCTGAACAGTAGAGTCATAAATCTCTTCAAAATTCCACTAGTCTTATAGGTTTTCAGGGGCCAGTTGGTGTGATCCAAAATAAGTTTGATAATCCTATTGATTCAGAGTTAAGAAACCCTTGTTCTTTTGTCCTATGTACTATTAGGAGGAAGGTAAACACCAATGTAAGCATCAAGTGAGTGGTTGCTACCTGCCTAGCAAGGCTTGGGGTTGAGGGAGATAGGAGGGAGTAGTTTGCTAAGATCAATTATTTAAGAGAAATTTTGTCATTCAATAGTCATTACCAGGGCCCAGATTTTGATGATCTTATAATTGCCAAAAAATGACATAAAATGACGCTAAATACTTTAAATAATTACTTTAAATTTGCAAAAAATGACCTAGAAAATTTGATTGAAATTCCATACTATGATGTATTTATTACAAGAGTTAGGATTTACATTATACACGTAAGCAAAAATATCTCTCCTGCTCTGTCCATTTCCAGTTGTTCCTCGGTATGGTATGGACTCGTCAGGAATAGAATGACACGTATACAGTCCCAGGAAATCCTTTAGTTTAACAGTGCTCATTTTACACAGAGGAATGTTCGCAGATACCAGAACGTCACACAAATCTTTATAAAACGTTTAGGATTTTTCTTGATTTGTGAATGCATTTTGTGCAAGTAATAATTGAGAGGTTTTCTTTTTATCGATATTCTGGATACCACAGACATGTTTGTTGCGACTTGATATGTTGTTGAATGGTTAAACATTTTATCTGATGTTAGCCACTTTCACTTCACATATTTTATAGAAAAGTATTTCACTCTTTGTAGAAAAAATATCCTCTCCAAATTCAGTAATAATTTGCCTCTATTGATTCGCTTGAGATGGTTTGGTTTAAAGCTTTAATAATTTGCCTCTAATGATTCGCTTGAGATGGTTTGGTTTAAAGCTTTCTAAATACAGATAAAATGATTGCAAACTAATAAATATAACGTGCACTTTATAAATTAAAATTATGCATTTAAAATATTTTGACAGCTAAAATCATGTTTTCTACTTAACATTGGAATACAAACACCTGCTTTAAAAGCGATAGCTCCCCATTCCCCTGCAGCCCTTTCCAGACAGGGTATAGTGAGAGACTCACCAGGAATGTAAAGACGGTAAGAAGTTCATTTGAACTAGGGCTCTGCGAGTTCTTGTATTCCGAGATTCGAGCCGAGCTCGCCACTTAAGCTAGAGATCGAGATCGAAAGTTTTGTAGGCTCGTCATTTTCGAGCTTTCACGTGATGTACTTAATAATCAATTTTTAAAACGCAATAGTAAACATAGTCTATTTAAATGAGATAATATCAGCATTTCCACTTATAAATCATTCGGTTACTTAACAAATTGTTAAAAATTAATTTAAATGTTCATATTAATAATGTAATAGAGCTTTAAAACCCCTTTTGACCGGTAAATTTACTCAATATTTTATCCATTTTGAAATGTGAAATGTACTTGAATGAAGTTGTTTACTTGTATTGCCATGAAAAAGCAATGAAAATAAAAATAGCTAGGAGGATTACTAGATAATTGAACAAGTCTTTTTACTATTTTTAACTAGTCCTTTCTAAAATAATAATTTATGTTATATTAAAAATGTAATATCAAGAATATATTATTATGTTAAATGTTTTCAAACTTAAGGTATTTAAAACTTGTATTAATACGTTTAGCTACAAAACTAGCTTTAGTTTAGTTACTATTTAGTTATAGAATTAAATTGGTTAACCTGTTTAAAATTAATGTTGATCTTATTTATTGCAATACATATTTTACCAAACTTACCACATTTATGTTAAAAAAAAGCATTTACTATTCCATATTGTTTGCTAAAAATATTATTTTGGTCATATTATATTTAATTTTAAAGTATCAGCTCAACTTTTATAAGCATTAAAAATAGAATTGAAGTACATTTCTCAATAAAATAATGTCTAACGAGAGCCTTTACAACGCGCATAGAGGAATGGAAATGGAACAGAAGACGCGACCATGCACGATTACACTAAGGAATAATAAACTAAATATGAAACATTTCAAATTGTTTATGATTCTTATATTTTCTTAGAGGGTAAATTAAGTTACTGAAGCATATTTTGGGGAAATATTAGCTTAGTAAAATGTCAATTTTATTAACTTTTTATCATGACATTGTAGAAACACACTACAATAATGTAAAGTGATATTGAAGGAAGCCAACCTGAAAGGATAGTCAGGTTAGGCCTGGATATAAACAAACACACTTCTCTATTTTCTTTTCACACTTTTACACTTCCCACTTCTTCAAACTTCCACAGTTGCACATTGTTTTGAATTTTCAGAAATATTTATTTTTCATATGAAGAGACATTAATTAAAAAGTAATATTCACAAAAATTCAATCTAGTGTGAAACTGTGGAGGTTTTGAAGAAGTGGAAAGTGTAAAAGTTTAAGAAGACATGAAGAAAGAAGTGTGTTTGTTCCTATCTAGGCCTAACCTAACTATCCTTTCAGGTTGGCTTCTTTCACTATCAATTACTTTACATCATTATAGTGTTTTTACATTCCCAAGCCATCATGCAATTATTCATTTTATTGACTTTTTTTATAATTGTTAGTATAATTTAATGTCCTTAAAGACATAGGTGTTAAAACCAATTTCATTATTTTTATATCAGATTTTTATTTGAGTGTTCTTACTTTTAAATTGTGTTTTATAAGTGTTATTTCTAATTTAAAAACCGATATTTTCATTTTTTAACTTTTTTTTCCAAAAGTATTTACTCTTTATAAAAATGAGTGTCGTTCATATTTTAAGAACCTGTGTTTTAATATACTTTCTATCATTTTAAAATTATGAATAAGGGTGGCTACAAAAGATATTTTACAAAATTATCTGACTTTTCCAGATTTTCCAGGCAACATTTTTCAATTTTCCCTGATTACTTTTTTCCAATTTTAATGGTGGATGATGACTTGTTTTATTTATTATTGATCACATATTAAAAAAAAGTTTGTATCTAATAAACATAAACAGTTTTATCAGTTATTTTAAAAATTAAAATGTTATTTTATTTAGGTATTATTAAATTTGTTTTAGTGTTTAGTTGCGAAATTAATGGGATTTTTAGACATATTTATTAATTCCCTGACTTTTCCTTAATTTTAGTTAAATTCCCTGACATTTCCCTCTTTTCCCTGTCATTCAAAAATTCCCTGACTTTTCCAGGTTTTTCCTGTTTTCCCTGTCTGTAGCCACCATGTGAATATACTCTAACTTGACACAAACTCAGGAGCTTTTAGAAATACTCGACTAGAATGAAAAAACCCATGCTCACAGACCCCTAATTTGAACTCTAAAAATTGCTCTCCCCTCCCCCTGCAACCCTTTCCAACTTAGGTGTAGTGAAGGTCTCACCAGGAATATGGATTTTATAAGCACGCAGGTAAAGGGCACAAAGTTAATTTGGAATCATACATTATCTTCTTCAGTCAACAAGTGTGTGGTCAAATATCTGATATTAATTCATATACATAATTTTTTTTTAAGTTTTTCAAACCATTTTAAATTTTCTTTTAAAAAAATGACTTACTAAACAAACAAAAAAAACCAAGAAAAATGACTTAAAAATCTTAAACGGCAAAAAATGACCAATAGAATATACATTTATACAACCAGGGGATCATGAACAGAGTTTATGTAAAACTGAGCATTGTTTCCGATGGACCAAAAAAAAATTACATGTCATCAAAATCCAGGCCCTGGTCATTACTCTTGGGTTATTTTAGTAGGGGTGTGCGAAGCT
Organism: Timema bartmani; assembly: GCA_902151455.1. Lineage (NCBI taxonomy): Eukaryota > Metazoa > Arthropoda > Insecta > Phasmatodea > Timematidae > Timema > Timema bartmani. Next base: position 38,361 of record CABFWB010003757.1, on the reverse strand, counting down.
TCGAAACTTCGACTTGGCTTCGAAACAAACATCAACTTTGACTTCATTTCGAAACAAATGTTGGCTTCAAATCTTTGCCAATAAAAATATTGAACAGCTAAAATACTTCATTTATATTCAATTACAGCCATTCTGAGGTGTTTTGTACAACACAAATTAAAATTTATAAAGAAAAAATCTGAAGAAATAGAATTGCATGTTGTGATAATAACTTGATTTATCAGATTGAAACAAAATATTACAAATAATTGTGCAATAAAACATTTTTTAAGTAATTTTAGTGCATAAAGTAAAATAAATAACCACAATATAATATTTTTTCAAGCATAAAACCACTAAAAGAAAATATTCAAACTTCAGTTCGGCTTTAAGGATATTTCATATATTTAATTCAAGTTCGCTTAGAATTGAAAATAAAAAAGGACTTCGCACACCCCTATATTTTAGTAAATTTATTGATGTAAATATAATAAAATTAATTTTGTTTTGTGTTATTTGGTATTTGTTCAAAATTTTGCTATTCGATTCGATAAAAAAATGCTATTCACAGACCCCTAAAAATATTTAAACAAAACAACTATGTTTGATATGAGCATGATTACTAGAACAAAAAGGTTATATTAAGTACCTACATTTTAAAAATGTTGGCACTTAAAATGAAACAGAAAATAAATTAATAATACATGAGAATTTATCTAATTTTGAATTTTGTTTTGATGCAAGAGAGCTTTAATTTGCTTGAATTAGAGAATTAAGAACTGAGTTAGGGCTATTAAAAATTATGATATTGATTTTCAAATTTTTAGATTTGTGTTGACACTTGGAAATTTGAACTAAAATGTATATGTATATTTTTGAAACTATCTGTTAATTTAAAGGTAAGTTTTATTAGATATGAGCTTGGCCACCACATTATGTCTTTGGAAGTGAAATATTTTAAACAATGATTTAAAAGAATTTTTGAAGGGATTCAATTTTTCTTGGTTTGTGAAAACATGTTAAAAATTTTAATAAGCTTGTTAAAAGTGATTCTGACCATATTTTAGTTCAATATAAACAGAAAAGTGAGTTAGTAAAGCAAAAATACCAAAATTCTTTAAAGAACCATATAAACTGTGTCAGTCTACCATAAAAAAAACAATGTTTCATAAAATCACCTACACTAGTGTCATATACCCAAAATTAGCAAATAAAATTCAAAGACCCATACAAAACTAGTCAAAATAAGATTCCAGTACAGAGAGATTGCCAAGATTTGACTGATTATCAGCATACTAACCATGTCTTGCCAGCTTGTGAACGGCCGTACACCAATAATGGCATCCGCCTTTTTGCGAGAACAAGAAGGCATACCCAGAAGTTCTTTTAAGGTTGCAGAGGATAGGAATTTGAGCACATGTTTCTGATCTTGAGTCAGCTCGTATCTAACTGTATGCTCTTCATCCGACTCATCACTGGAAAATAAAATTAATTTTTCAAGAAGTTTGGTGGGGCTGTTAATAAAAAAGGTTGTTTAGGGCTAGTTATGCCCACGTGCTTCACACAGAGATAGGAATAATTTTCTAGCTATATAGTTTCACCAAATGTATGTTCAAATGAAAAGTAACTAGATGATGGAAAGGGTAGGTTAGAAAATAAAAACATGATTTTTTTGTAATGTATTTGGAAGAAGGTACAGGAAAGGTGGATAGAAACATATAAAAGGAATTAACACAATCTGGCTTTTACAATGAATACATGAATGTAGTTTGACTATCTGATGCTGTTTTTACTGTCATATTCTCTAGTCTGCCGTGCCACCATTTTGCCTAAGCTCACAAGAATGTGTTTATTAAGAAAGTACAAAGCTAATTATGGTTTTAGTTTCAACTACTTCTATTTAGTCTTAAAATCTTTCTCAACCAAATATATATAGGCTTATTGGATTTGTTAAGATCCCAGGTGGATTAAATGTCTAATAGGGCAACAACATCAATTTGATTTGGCTCAATAATTTATTCAAGCTATTTATATTTTAATGTATTTCTAGTCGGCAGTGGACTAAATACTCATAAATATGTAAATGAGGAAGGACATGACAGATGTAAAGGTAATTCAATATGAAGCCCGAGACAGTGACTACCGGTTGGTGGTAGCAACCCTGAGAGGAAGGAAAGAAAGGAGAATAGCAGAAATTGAGGAAGGAAATTGAAAGGTGAGATATGGAAGTTGAAAGAGAAATAAATTAGAACCTAGTTATAGAGAAGAATTTGGAACAGCCTTCAAAGGGATGAAAGCCAAAACAGGGGAGGAAGAATGGAGATAATTCCAGAAGGCATTGGTGGACGCAGCAGAGGAAGTGTGTTGAAGGACAAGTGGAAAGAAAAGATGGAAGGAAATACCATGGTGGAATGCTAGAATAAAAGGAGCAGTAACCAAGAAGAACAAAGCCTTTGGGGAGCGGTTCAAAGAGAGGACAATGGAAGCAATCATTCATCATCAACATCATGATGAATGTATTTCTATCAAACTCAAATCTAACCAAGATAATTCAGCCCACCTGAGGAAAGGATAAAAAGTAAAATTGAAATCCTGGACAAAATAGCGACAGTTCCTTTCTTTCTGCTAGTCGACATAATCAGATGAAGTGTGTTGGTTTTTTATTAGTATTTATCAAAGACTAAACCACCAATTAGCTGTCCACCTCACTTTGGATAAGAGATGGATGTGTGTAAGTGCAGGTTCAAGAAACTAACCATGCTAAAAGTAGTGGTAGGGTATGTGATAATAGCAATGCCCGCTACCCCCTCCCCCTTATTTTCCCTGTTGGCCCTATGCCACAGTGGTAGGGCGTGTGATAGTCATGTCCCCCTCTACCCCCGCCTGCTCCATTTATCCTGAGGGTCCAGTACATTGCAGCTCACATGACAAGCATTCTTAAAAGATCCTGGCCAGCCTACTCAGCTCCACCAACTGACCATAAATCCTGATGAGAGAAGTCTCACACAGAAGAAAGCTAGCTGAGAACAGCTAAAAGTAATTAACTCCAACCAAGATGAACAAAGGACTTTCTAATACTATCATTTCGAGTAGGGGAGGCGAAATATCTATGAGGGGTAAGGGGTGGGGAACTTTCAACCTTAAAAAATGTCTTACCCATAAACACACCAAAATGTTGAAAGTCAAGCTTACTAACGTTTACTTATAACATTATAATGGCTATCCAAAACTATTTAAATTTATTGTTTAATTTTTAAGGTGGTAAAAAAATTTCAGAGTAAAACAAAACTAAATAATTTCACAAAATTGACTACTTGAGCTTTTAAATATGATGTATCATACATGTTGTTGATTTAAATACAAATCAGCAATAACAACAATCAAATAACCATACCGTTTAAATAAAAATTGATTTGCTATTATTTTAAAACAAATTTTTTTTTATTTATTTATTGACTTTTTATACTGAAATTAAATCATTTTACTTACCATGATTTATGGTCTCTATCTATATGTAATTACTTTGTATTTATTTAAATTTACTGTACCTATGTGCTAATTGTGTACAAATTAGTTTTTTCTAAAATTAAGATTGAACTAAAAATAAATTTAAATTATCACTTGACAACAATTTGACTTAAATAAAGTTTTAAGTACTAGTCATTGTTTAAACACAAAAATTACTAACTGACCAACCTGTCAAAAACTTTAATGACTTGATTATCCTTAAATGGATTACTTCCATAATTTGTATCTTCATCATCTCCATCTTCATTAGTAATATCCAATTTTATAACTGAAAATTGAATAATAATATAAATACACAATACAAACATTATATCTTGGTTATTTAGAACAAAGCATTTGGCTAAGTCATTCATACAGTAAAAACAATCAATTGTTGACAGTCAACCTTGCAGTCCAACCAAGAATATCAGTCTAGTCTCTTGACCTGAAGAAGCTGTCCATGACAGTGAAAGATTGTTCTTAAATATGTGTTTGTGTTTTAGGTGGCAGGAAAGGAGGCGGTGGAGACGCTTATATTCCAAACAGACCCAGCCAGCGGCTGGAAGCTGATGAAGAAGAGGATCTATACAATTTCTACTCCAATTATCATAAGAAGGGTGCTGGCTATCGTTCCTAATTCAAACCAAAACATATTATAAAATGAATAGTTGTCTAGCCGTAATACCTTGGAAATATGAGAGTGCTTAAGTTATCACTGTGCATGTGCACTGAGCTCCCTCATACATTAGCTTACTCCAGACACCATTACAGGAGAAGCAGTGTTTGTTTAAAAAAAAAAATTCACGTTTAAAATGTTTAAGACAGCTGAAGGACCCGCTGACTATGAAATATGGTCTACAGATTACAGTGAAAATACAATGAGTGATTGATGGTGAGGAAATGGGTTGGAATATTTAATGAAGAACGTGAAAACATGCATGATGAGACACATTGTCATTAATATTGATTTGGTGTAGAAAATTAACGAAAAAATTCATGAGAACAGGCAGTTTACGATTGCATTACTTTATTGTAAAATTCCACAAATTTCAATATATGCATTTGTATGAAAATGTGAAAAATCATTTAAAGTATCAGAAGCTATGCAGATACTGGATGGGAAAAATGCTGAGGTGTAAAAAAACAAGCAACTTGGCAGTTATTTGAGTTTTTTCATGCAATACAGTGATGTAGATGATGATTTTCTAAGCCACATTGCCATTAGTGATGAGACATGGGTGTCTCACATTAAGCCGAAATCAAAACAGCAGTCCATGGAGCGAAGATATCATAAATCACCGAAAAAGCAGAAATTCAAGCAAACAATTTCAACTCAAAAGATCATGTACACCATTTATTGGGACAGAAAGGGAGTTTTGCTTGTTGATTTAAAGCCATAGGGCACAACAATAAATGCTGCTTTCTACTTTGAGACCTTGAAGAAAGTGTGTTGCGCAATCCAAAACAAAAGGTGAGGCATGCTCAGTCTGTGTCTTGTGTTGCTTCATGATAATGCTTAGCCACATGCTACTGGTTAAACCCAAGAGTTCATCAAATCATTTGGTTGGGAACAAATGAATCATTACCCTTACAGACCAGACTTAGCAACAAGTGACTTTCGCCTGTTCCTGCATTTGAAGTAGTTACTTGCCGGCCAGCGCTATGATGACGATGTCAAAAGAGCTGTGCAACATTGGCTGTCTTCACAGGCGGCTTCATTTTAAGAAGAGGGTATTCAGAAATTGCTGCCACACTTCGACAAATGCCTTAATAGTTGTGGAAACTGTGTGACAAAGTAGTTTAAGGTATAGGTATATAACATTGTTTAAAAATAAATTGTCTCCATTTTTTTGATAGCCAGACGATACTTACTTTCCGAATATGCCTTGTATTTGAAAACAGTGTGAAAAAACTATACAATAATGTAGGTAACATTTGTGAAAGGGAAAGAAACATCCCTGGAAGCATAGTAAAGTTAGGCCTTGATAGAAACAAATATACTTTTTTCTTCATTTCTTCATACACTCTTCACACTTTAAACTTCTGGCCACTTTCACAGTTAAAGTTTTGTAAATATTCTTTTTTCATATTAAGAAAGACATGTTATTATGAAAAGGAGTACTCCCAAAATGTTTAAATTTGTAAAAGTGTAAGTGATAAGAAGTTGGAAGTGTGAATATTGTATGAAGAAATGAATAGAGACATTAGTAACCATAGCAATCATTCAGGAACTATGCACCAAGTTATTTTACAAGTCTCAACATTTGTCCCTATTTCAATGTGATCCCAACTATTACGGCCTAACCTGTAAACCTATTTTGATTTCCTTACAATACACCCTTTATATGCACCTAAAAAAAATTCCATTGCAAAAATTGATTGAAAGTCATTAATGTCAACCCTTGTAGAAATAATGTATATTTGCTTCATAAAGCCAAATTTTTTTTAGTAAAACGTCTTACTATCATACACCCTACTGGGATCAAACCCTAACCTCCCCATGTTCAGCAATCTAGTATATTACAAGAGTAACGCCTTTGACTACACAACCACCGAAGCTGGTTTAATATTATCAATCAAAAATGTTATCAAAAGTTTCTAATAAAGCTACTTTCTTAATTGTATTATTGGCTTTTTCATGAATAATTGAAAGAACAAAAATTAATAATAAAACTATTATAATTTTTGTTTCGCAATTCTTTTAAGCACCAAGTATTTCTATCAATTTGGGTTATGTACTAATTACGCTAATTGTTTTAGGGATTAGTGAGGTTATATTTATAGGAAGTGTACCTGCATTTGTGTGGAGGGAGAGTGGAAACTCATTTTGGACACCCCCAACCAGTACACCCGACCAGGATTCGAACCTCGATCTACCTGTCATTGCCAGTATAAGTCTATTGTGAGATGTGCTCATTAGACCATGCGGCCACCAAAGCAGGTTTCACAGTTGTTGCAACCAGATATATTCTAGTGCATGAAATAATAAAATCAAAAGTATTATATTAACACTTATTTTATTATAACTGGTTACCATAAATAATTAAATTAATAAAAGTTTTGTCATAGCTTATAGAAAAAGTCATACAAAATATTAGTTTCAAAATAAAAAGTTTTTATTTTATAAACACACGCAAACAAATATGGGTTTTATTGATGTCATCAATCACCTTAAATTGTTGTAGATCTGGTATCTTTTCTTAACTGTCAGTTAAGGCTATTCATAAGGAAATCAAGGTTTGATTATCCTTTCAGGGTGACTTCCTACTCTTTCATTTACATTACACTATTGTAAAGTGTTTCAGTAAGTTGTTTTTAAACATTATATTATTTGTCCCATTTTATTGGAGAAAGCTAATGCTTGTACAGTAATTATTGTGTATTAATAGTGAAACTTGGGAGATCGAAATGATCTAGGGGATTACAGGTATAGTTGCATCAAATATAATATTCATAAATTTGAAAATTTACACCTAGAAACAAGAATCAAACCTAAGACCCTTAGCTTAGCACACCAATGCTCTACCACTAAGCTCTCCAGGATTTGTCCCGTGCTCATAGTCATTCTTCCCTCAGATTTTAAGTCGGAGTCTGGGATAGAAGTGGGAATCATCGACTACTATGAGCTATAATTGATACCACGGCCACTGGCAACTCAGGAGGGGCTTTATATTGCCATTAGTTAAACGTCGCCAGTGGCTGTAGAATATAAATGATAGCTCTGAGCAGCAGAATATTTCCACATGTCCCTCATATGAGTGAAGAACGATACTGAACAGGGAACAAATCCTAGATATTTCAACGGCAGAGCATTGGCACACTAAGCAAAGGGTATTGGGTTCGATTCAGTACTCAGGTTGTAATTTTTTTATTTATGAATGTCACATTTTATTGGTAAATAAAATATTTATTTCATAAATGACTCGTAAAAAACTACAAATTTGCAAAGCCATAAACAATAGAACACTCTTGTGAGATAGAGATTGATTGGTAAATGGAGTCTTGAATGTATCCAAAATGGAGCTTGAAAGAATTAATTAGGAGGTAGTTTTATTATGTACACATTTAGAAATATTGATGCTAGTATTGGGTGTTTTTGTTTTTGAACTCAACCTTTGTGACCTTCACTGTTGACTGAGTGGTCTAGGGTGTTAGACACCTACTCCACCTAAGTCACCACTAACAGGGAAGTTGGGTTTTGATTACTTGATGGGTGCATAGGTGCATCTATGCTAATGAACAACATTATTCTTTAGAGTGAGTTATTTAGTAATAAATGTTTTTGTTCAATGCACTTTTTTCATACATATTATTTAGAGTATATGCCATTCACGACCTAAGTTTACTTGGATGACAGCTCAAAGAGTAACTAAAAAATAGTCCCTAAAATATCACTACGCCAACAGCTGATATCTGCCACTGTCACTTGGGACAGCTGTTATGAAAACATATGGTTATGTAGAGTAATGTGATAGTTAACCACAGTAATTTAGGCCAATATTATGCCTCAAAGAATTTTGAAATTGAAATTTTTGAATGACTTGGTGATCTGTAACTTCTCTTCTTTTTTTCTCCTGGGAACTCATTATCAAAAAAACACACACAAATCTATCCACAAATAAAAAGAACCCCTTATAAAATTTCGTGAGATTAAAGTTAGATTAAACTTATATTTAAGTTTGATAAAAGATAAAAGTTTAAAATTAGTTTAAAGTTAGATTAAAGTTAGATTAAAGTAAGATTAAAATTAACCAAATTAGGCCTAATATGTATTCGAACTAAAGAGAAAATATCTGTATACACAAAGTTATTCTTAAAATAATTAGTAATATGATCTAGGATTAAGTTTTTTTACGTTAATACAGAAGCCCAATAATTAAAATAAAAGGTAATTTAACTTAGTTATAAATTATTATAAGTTAGAGTAAGGCGTGGACCTAACAAACTAGAGACTTAATTTAAAGTTAAAAATATAATAAACGCGCACAGTAATAAATTCTATGAAATATATTTAAATTAAACAAAGTCTTAATATTTATTTGAGGTCGTCCACAAAGCTTATTTATCCTTCTATTCAAGTTAAAATAATTATTATTCCGAGCACTTTCACAAAAGGTCTAACAAATATGGCTTTAAAATGGCGACCAACGAATATTAGCCATGTGGTTGATGATGACGCGGACAAGTTGTTTAAAATGGTGTATCCTCGCAGCAGACGATTATATTTTATTCAGTTAAATATTTCTAAAAACAATAAACTAATAATAAAATAGTTAATCATATATAAAATAAATTACAAATATTTTATCTTTACCAAGTAAATACGATGCCTTTATTAAAAGGTATTAATGCATGCACTATACTACACATCATAGATAACATTCCAAAACAAAGAATAGGTACTTTTAATATATGTTTAAAATATTGTTTCGAATTGGGTAAAAAGAAATTGTTAAAAGTAATGAAATAATGTGAGAAAACTTAAGTTTAAGTTATTTTAAATGTAAAATATAACATGTAATTAAAAAACTTAACATTCATAACAAAACAGTGTTCTTTTACAAGTGTTGGTAACCTAAAACCTAAACATATGATTTTTGAACTGTCATCCAGGTAAAGACCTATCGTGAATGAATTATAAGTTAATAATACCCTTGTATTAAAAGTACTAAAAAAAAGCTCCTGTGGTGATGAAGTAAACAAAAATCTTTTATGATCATGAAGTTTATTCCCCCCTCAAACACACACACACACACACACACACACGAGGTGTTTTGAGTTGCTAACTTTGGGTTATCGCCATGACCACTAACATATTTATACACCTAGATCAATAGGCTTAGTTAAAAGTTTTCTCTTTTGAATTAAAATGTTTTTGTTTTTAAATTACAAATGAATATGTACAATAATGACATTTCAAATCAATTTTGAACATGTGTGCATATTACAATCTGTGTGTGTGTGTTCAAAGTACAAACAAAGTGCACAATTAGTAACAAAGCAGTTAGGAGTGTACTTTTGTAAGGTACATACATGATGTACCAGTTTGTTGTGTTGTTGTTGATGATCCAACTCAATGCTCTATCATAAAAAACAAAATAAAATAACTAGGGGTGTGTGAAGCTTTGTAACTTCAACTTGGTTTTGAAACAAATATCAGCTCAACATAGTTCAAAAAATGTCCAGCTTCAACAATTACGAATCTTCGCCAAAAATGGTCAATTATTGTTATTCTAAGCTATAATGTAGAGTACAAAACCATATTCAAATATTTGAAGTAATTAAATTTTAAGTTGAGAATAACTTGATTTATCAGAATAAAACTAAATATTACCTAGACAAACAACTGTGCAATAAACATTTTTCAAGTAATTTTAACGCTATTTAACTAGCCAAAATATAATATTTTTTCAAACATAAAACAACTAGCAAAAAAAATATTCAAATTTCAATTGAGAAGATTTCATATATTCAATTCGAGTTTGCTTCAAATTGAAAAAGTGGACTTCGCACAACTGTATAAAATATTTATTACTATAAAATAGCACCAACATTTTCATACACAGTCAGAATTGGCTACCTTTTTTCTTCCTGTGATTTTGGACAGGTGACTTGGCTTTCCTCTTCTGTTCTTGGTCACTCTCATCATCCAACACCATTATTTGAGGAGCCAGTGGTTTGGTGGACTCCTCCTCAATATTGTCAGTCATAATACTCTCTCCCAACAGATCTCTCATTGCCTTATTCACATCCCAGTCAAACTCCACCAGCGTGTCTTGGAGCAGCTGCAAAACAAATATCCAACACCCATTCTGCTTTCGCCAACAAAAACGTGACACCTATACTCTAGCAATGGATAGAGTTCTTGAAAATAAATACAGAGCAATTCAAAAAGAATTGAACTTTCCTATATTTATAACTAAGTAGAGCCAACTAGCTGGATCAATCTTGCAAAACAAACAAATATCAGCCTCTATTTATTAATATGACTTCGGTTAGAGTAAAGAATTCTTATGTAAGCTATATACAAAATAAAAGCCTATTTTGTTTATGAAAAAATATTTTTATTAATTTGGGTCTATATAAATTTTTCCAACATTTTAATAGATAAAATGTGCCCAAAGTTATTGTCCTGGCCAGTGCCTGCACATATTTTTTCGTTATGAAATAATAAAAATTTTTAAAATAAATAGCATGTTTTTATATTTACTCTATGATAAACAAAATTCTAGTTTTTTTTTATTGAATTACATGAATTATCTAATCCTAAACAGCTGTCTCAGCTTCCTGAGTTCAGTTGCTGCTGCAATGAGAGATGACAGCACATGTCAACAATTGAGTCAGCTGTTGAAATCTGTGTTTATGATACTAATTCTTGTGTGCACTCTAGTGTATTCAGACCGACCATTTCACCAAATATAATTTGAATATAAATTTTGAGAAGTTATTATTTTAAAAAATCAATATCCTGGGCCTTGTTTGATTAGCCGTTCGTCAAAGGGTCCTTAGAAGCTTAGTGTACTTGAAAGTTACAATGGCATTGACTTAAAGAGCAGAAGTTAATTTATGATAGTGCCTGAATTATCTTAAATAATAATAATTATTATTATTATTATTGTTATTGTTGTTATTATTATCATTATCATTATCATTATCATCATCATCATCATCATCATCATCATCACCGCGTCTTACTACCCAATCGGTTTGTACACACTTAAGCTAATGTGCAATGGTAGGGTGATTGTGAGATGAAATGGAGGACCTACAGTTTAACGTGGAATCTGAACAATGGTGGAAGCCTGGCATTCCAATTGAGAATGTAGTTAGGTAACAATTAACAAAGTGAATGTCTTCTAACCATCCTATCGACTGAAGGGAAGGAATCTTCTAAGAACTTTACTTTGGCTTCTTTATCAATAATTTCCTGAGTATCCTCGGAATGGGTTGAACTGCTGTCTCTGCGGAACACACCTGAAATATAATTTGTTACATTGTTACATTTGTTACATCAGCACATGGTAATGATACAACTTTAATAAAATTAAGCCTAGTTGAGGATTGTTATGAGGTAAGTTGAATGCAAGTTGATTTACTCATTTTTGGTACTCAAAATAAAATAGGCCCCAACAGGAAGAATATTTTTTAATATGAGCACACTAAAAAAATGTGGCACAAATATAATTTGTAACAAAGTAGGAAGTTTATCAAAATCAATATATTTATAGTTGGTGACCTGGCAGTCTGGGGGTAAGGTGTCAGACTTCTATGCTGGGGGTCCAGGGTTCAATCCTCGGTCCCAGCACAGATTTATCTGATTGCCAAACCCTTCCTTCACCTCTGACAAGATGTGTATTAATCACAACTTGTGAATGTGTGGAATGCCAGCCTCCACCGTGGTTCAGATCTCACGTTAAACTGTAGGTCCTCCATTTCACCTCGCAACCACCCTACCATTACACATTAGTGTAAGTGTGTATAGTGTAGTATAGTATACTAATAACTGTAGGCCTATGTTGTATTGTAGCTGACATATTCAACAGATAATGCTACATGTAGACTATGGTAAAAAAATTGACTGTTGGAAAACAAACACAACTAAAATGTTTTAGTGAATTATAACTGTATCCGAATAATCTGCGCACTACACACTTGTACATTTTACTGCACACTTTAATCAAACACGTTTCCGGCACCCTTAAGTGCAGAGGGTGCATACAATTTTTCAGACACCAAAATACACCAAGAACTACCTGGTGGCCACTTATGAAAGATGTGTTTCCATTGCAATGAGAGTGATTTTTGATAGTGTTTTGTCTATATTGCCATATGCACATAGCACACTATAGTGGTAATTTAAAACTACTACTAATGAATAAACTCAAGTATAGGCCTAGGCCCTACACTTGAAAAATTAATGATTCTAAAAATATGGTATTGAGGGCTGTGGTGATAAAAGTAAAAAAGATAAATTTAGAAATGTAATTTATTGTTTTGCCTATTATTATTTGTTAAACAACTACCAAAAGATTCATCCATCATAATTTTTATAGGTGCAAGTTTGTGAAGTTTTTTAACTACCATTATCTTAAGTTTGTTTTAAAGAATAAATACACAATCCAATAGTGCTTTAAAAATTAATTTACTTACATGAAGATCTCTTGTTTTGAGACATTCTAAATATTTTACAAATAACCGAGAATAATTACATTGAATAGTTAAGTCCGCACCATAAGGCCCACGCAAAAATACAAGGATACCGACTACCAAATAATGTAAATTTCTGCATATTTATAGTAGCCTACTTAATTATGAATAAATATTATGTAGCCTATGTTATTTATTAAGTAGGCCTAGTATTTCTATTTCTAGTTTTACTTATAGGCCTACATCTTTTAAGAAACTAGGGGTCTAGAAATATATTTTTACTTTAAAAAGAGATTCTCACTTTACAGAAAGAAATTTAGCCAGCACATGTAAATAAACCAATAATACAACAAAACAGTTTGGGTAATGGTTTGTGTCGTTTTAGACAGTATAAAATCATCATTTAGTCAATATAAAACGTTATTTTAACTAAAGTGTGTGATAAAAGGCAAGTTGTATTCAAGCCCTTTAGTAAAGGGTGCTATAAAAGGCAAGTCATATTCAAGCCCTTTAGTAAAGTGTGCTGTAACCTATAAGGGGTGCAATTGTAGGCCTACACTTAAAGAGAATTCGGACACCATCAAAACTAGCTTCTGCCCTTTAAGTTGATGACATTGCAACTTTCAAGTGCACTTGGCTTCCAAGGGCTCTTATGCGGACTATTCGGACACAGCCTAGAATTTTTTGTAAATCATTCTTAACCTTTACCTTTTGTAGTTGATTCTTCAGAGGGATTTAAATGGGTGTTTCTACTATATCCAGTGGGTGAGTCGAGAATACTATTTTCTTCTATATCATCACTCAACAATAACTCTGAAACTATAAAGAACAAAACATGACAAGGAGCCCCTCAGAAATTGTCACAATATAAGAGATTAGATGAAGGAATGTTAATATGTAACATAATGCACTTTTAGTACCCTTAAAATGTCTTATTAGGTGCCTGTTTTCACGTGAGGTCAATATTAAATTTTGGTCCACCAAGATTCAAGCGAATCTCCCAAAGGTTTGTTTAAAATTATGCAGTGAAACTCTAGAAAGATCAAAATGTATTATTTATGTACTTAACCAAAAGGCCTACCTGTGTCAATGTCCTCGTAGCTCATGTTAAATTTTAAAGAAGGTTTTTTGTTAATCCTAAATCGTCGAAGATTATTCAAAAGGCTTGGACTATTGGAATCAGATGTTGGTGTGAGCGCCCTATAAGATTCTGTATCAGTATCTTGAGACATGTTTCCTTCGTTTTTGACAGTAGAAAATAGTTAAGCACAATACTCTTATTAAAAAACAAAACATATAGCCCTTTTATAAAAAACAGCCCTTAAGTAAAATTATGTACAGTACGTTAAACATAAAATTAAACTAAATAAGTGACAAAAATGTAGCTTGCAGCATTTTTAGTTTTCGCATCTCTGTCGTTTAACAGCCATCTTAAATAGAATGCCAATACTACCAATATAATGAGATAAATTGACGTCAGGAGTACATAAAATCTCACTATTCAATTTATCATAATGAAAATAAATTAATCATAATTTTCATAGATTTTTCAAGCGTAAATCAAACATTAAAAATTAGAAAAGGTCAGTGATTTTGAATTTCTTACAGCAAAACATATTTTTTGTTTAAATAAATTGAATATTGTTTTTATATAGACAGAGAGTATAATTTTCTTCTCGTAGTGTTATCAACAGTTTGTTGAATATGTATCATGAGAAGAGTGGCATTTTCTAACAAACTTTTTAAATTATAAGAAAAAGTTTTCATGAAATTACAGGACACCCTTGACCAATATTCCATAAATTATTGTTGAGATCACAATGAGAAGACAAACTCTAAGGGCCGGTTGCACAAACAATAATCAGTGACTTGATCAAAAATCAGATGTATGTTGATCTCCAATCAGTGTCTCAAACCTCAATTTCAGTTGCACCATTAACAATTAGGACGTGATTGTCGATCAAATCTCTGGTCAAGTTAACCACCCAATTTTCTCCCATCAACTGTTTGATTCCCCGATCAGTGTGTTGATGGTTAACATAACCTGTAACTGTTATGTTATGTTATTGATAAATATAATTTGTACTTTATAATCTTTACTTATTAAATAATATTTAATAAGAAAATTTATATATAATTCAATTTATTTTTAATGTGAGTTTGATTCATAAATGTGAAGTATGGAGTATTCAGATGAAGAAGTTTTTAATTTATATAATGAGATTATAGAAAATGTTCAAGTTCCAAGACAACTACGAGAAAGATATGAATTTTCTTTAAATATAGCGATAGAGAATTTGAGATGAGGTTTAGATTGAGTAAACGTTCTTGTGTTTATTTGATAGGATTGTTAAATAATTATCTAGTACGTTTCACATTAAGGAATGCGCCAGTTTCATCAATGAACCAATTGTTATTGACATTAAGATTTTTTGCAACTAGCACATTCCAAATAGTAATAGGGGATCTAATAGGTGTCAACAAATCTACTGTATGCAGAATTGTTCGTAGAGTGACTCATCACCTAACCTTAATGGCTAAAGATAAAATAAAACTTCAAATAGATCAAATAAATATTTCACTCTTACAAGAAGAATTTATGTCTATCGCTGCGTTTCCTGGAATTATTGGAGCTATAGACTGCACTCACATTCCTATACTCTCACCAGGGGGTATGAATGCAGAGCTATATAGAAACAGAAAGGGCTATTTTTCTGTAAACGTTCAATCTGTGTGCACAGCTTCATTAAAGTTCGTCAATGTTGTAGCTCGATGGCCTGGGTCTGTACATGACAGTACAATATTTTTAAACAGCTGATTACGAGCTCAGCTACAAAACAGAGACATTCCTTAGGGAAACCTACTAGGTGATGGAGGTTATGCTTGCAGTGCTTTTTTACTAACCCCACTCAGTTCTCCATCTAATGAAGCTGAAGCATTATATAATCAATCTCATATTGACACAAGGAACCCTATTGAGAGAGCTTTTGGCGTTGTGAAGAGAAGATTTCCCTGCCTTACAATGGGCCTAAGGTTAAAGCTATCGACAACATTGAAGTGCATTGTTGCTTGCTTTGTGCTTCATAATATTTTACTTGAAAGAGGAGAAGATGATCCACCACCATTAGAAGATCTTCATATACCTGCAAGAATGTATCCTCTAGTTGGTGTTCCTTTGAATCGTCATAATGAAAGAGGGAGAGCTGCTACTGCGATTAGAACAATGCTTATAAATACAACTTTCTTGGAAAGGGTAGAAAGGTGAGAATTGATAATTACAATAAATTGTTAGTAAATGAACAAATTATTATATTACACAATAAGTTTTATTTTATAATAATGAAAAACAATAAATATGTATTATATAGTCAAAGTAGCCTTGGTTAAATATTAATTCTTCAAGTTGCTTAGTTCAATTAATTTAATTCCCAGCATAGCTTTTTTGATTTGAAGCTCTGTTTCTTGAACTTCTAATGTTGTCTGAAGGATTTTCATTTCCATCTTATGTTTTTCTTCAATAAGCTGAATTTTCTTTCTCTCAATAGAGCACCTAGTATCTGTGAATCCTTCTAAATTACTTTGATGAAAGGAAAAGTATTTTTTGTAGGAGGCGACATCATTAAAGAGTTTGTGATTGATAAGTCTTTTTGAGCATTTGAAAGTAATGGCTCATTTTGATTATTTTCCATTAATGTAGAGTTGCTGCAAACCACCACTACAGGATTCTCAATGATAGTTGAATGAGTAGGATTGAAAATACATTCTTCTGATTGCTATAAAAATAAAAGACAATTGTTATTTATAAACAACAGTTTTGTTTTAATTTATCATGAAACAAAATACCACTATTTAACTTAATAAAAGATAATTACCTTTTCAACTTGTTCCTCTCCAGGAAGTTCAATGTGATATCCTGCGTCACTGTCGTTTAAACTTACTAATGGGACAAATTGTGGTTTGAGAAGTGCCATTAGTTTAGCTCCTTCATCATCCAGCTGCTTGGTAAATGTTCCACCACCAATCTTATACAATTCCACCTGAAAAAAAAACTTGAATATTCCACTATTTACACTTAAGCCAACTATCTGGATTGTTAAAATCAAATTTATTAATTCGGAAAATGTGTTAAGTTATGTTTAGTCACAAGAATAATTAAATTCATGAAACTAGAAATTTCTAATTTATTAATTTAGAAAATATTATGTTAAGTTAAGTTTAGTGATAATAAAAAAAAGTTTATGAAACTATAAAATTAATAATTTCAGAAAAATTATCGAGGTTAGGGTTAGTATCAATTAAAAAAACCAGCTAAATTGTCGATTCTATACAGTTTAAACTTATTGGCTCACAAAATATTGTGTTAAGTTAGGTTAGGTTCAGTGACAATGAAAAACATTGACTTGATGAAAATATAAAGTTTAAATTTAATAATTAACAAAATAGTATTTTGGGTTAGGCTTAGTGACAATAAAAACCATTAAATTCATGAAACAATAAAGGTAAAATTTATTAATTCAGAAACTATATTAGGCTAGGCCTAGTGACAAAAAATATTTAAAATTTATTGAAATAGTAATATTAATACTGTATAATACTATAAAGTGTTTCATAAAAATAAACATTTTACCTTGTCATCAGATGTTGCTTTTTTAACTCTCCTCTTGTAGTTTTCATAGTATATTTTTAATTGTTCTGAGGATCTCTGAACACATGTGGTGTTTTTATTAAAGTCGTCGGCTAAACTTTTCCAGGCCACCTCTTTCTGTTTACTTGTCACAGCATAAGTTTTTTTATTTTCTATTATTGACACGTATTCTTCCAACAAATACAATAACAGGACACGCTCATTCGAAGTAAAGTTGGGACTTCGGGATTTCTTTTCACTCTTTATGTTATTTTGAAATAATATAAATAATTTAAAAGCTCATTTTATAACCTAACTATAATAATACATTAATACAAACGTCTATTAATAATTTCAAACAAATTTACGTGTATTAATTAAACAAATAAAGAAAAAAAAGACATTCACAAAAGCCAATCTGGTGTATACTTTTAGGCTATATCACAACAGTCAGCTGTTCGAAACTAGAACTTTTTACAACGTTGCCATGTTAGTTTTATTTGATTCTCCGATCAAATCTGTGGTCAGGTGATCGGAGTTTTTGATCTCTAGTTAACTTTGTTGCAACCCAATTTTTTTTTATCTATGATTAAGCTGATTGACAATCCGGTGATTGAAGAATCAAAATGATGTTTGTGCAACCGGCCCTTTAAGTGTGTATGGAAGCAATATTTGATTTGTTGTGACCAAAAAATGTGTTGCTATTAAAACTGTAAATACACTTACCTTTTCTCGCATTCACTGCATCCCCACCTTAAGGGTTTGCCTACTCTCTCTGGCGGTATGTTGAGCTTTCAGCTCTCAAAATAGATGGCGCTTCTAGCGTTATACAAACTAGTGAATTTCCGCCATCAGGTTGACAGCATTACTGGTTTGTCAAACAATTGGGAGGCTGGCTGACCGGTAATCAGTCAAAGCCAAGAGCAAACTTTTCCTAGAACTGATAAGGGCACCCTACACGATCAGTAATACTGAGTAGGTAATTCCGTCAGTCTTCTCAACTGCAACGATAATGATGGCATGACCCTACACGGTCAGTATTAATGACAGTGATACTGACCGAACTTACTCGGACTCAAATTGGAAACAACTCAGTGGAGGTCTAACTCAATTAGGAAAACATTATTATTTCTTGAAAAAAGTCAACGTTTTTAGAATTCTTAAAAATGAATAACATAGAAAAAGTGTGTTTAACCATCATATTATGTTTAAGTACGAAGAAGACTGAAACGTAAGCGTTGGGTGAAGTAGTAGCTAAAAAAACGCTATCAATAATTCACATATAAATGTATTAAGTGAGATACAACTTACCTATGCCAGTGATTACCAGAATTACTTTAGGATGAGTTCGGAAACTTTCAATATTTTAGTAGACAAGGTGAAGCCCTTTTTAGAGAGAAATAATACGAATATGAGAAATTGTATTTCTGTCGAAGAGAGATTAGCGTTGACCTTAAGATACCTAGCAACAGGAAGACATTTTGAAGATTTAAAATTTTCAGTAATAATGTCAACATCACCAATCAGCTATGCAGTCCTGGAAACATGTGAAGTGCTAATAAAAAGTTCTGTAAAACTACATAAAGGTAGGTGGATGAATAAAACATTGCTTATATAATATTTAATATAGATTTAATCAAAATTAATATACGTGTATTTAATTGCTATTAAGGTTGTTCAACATAGTATTTTTTTAAATTACAATTACAAAATAGTATTATCGGTGTATGAAGAAAATAGAGAGTTTAAATTATGCTCTTCATTTGATAAAAATAATGTATTGCCCCATTTGTAAATTATCCATACTGTTTTATTTTTCAGTTTCCAACAACAAGCCATGAGTGGATTCAGATCTCAAATGATTTTGGAATGAAACACCAATTTTGGAACTGCGTGGGATCAATAGACAGTAAACATATTACCATAAAAAAAACCCGACAAACTAAGGCTCTGTGTACCACAACTACAAAGGGTTTCACAGTATAGTACTATTAGCTATGGTAGACCCCAACAAGAAGTTCATCATGGTGGACGCGGGAATAAACGGTCGAATATCTGATGGAGGTGTACTTTTTTATTCCAAATCTGGAGAACTGTTAGAACAAAATGCTCTAAATCTTCCAGATCCTTCACCGATACAGGACACTATATGGAAAGTTTCCCGTTCGTGCTCGTTGCTGATGAAACTTTTGCGTTGAACGTAAATTTAATGAAGCGTTATTCAATGAAGTTACCACTGACCAGTGAACAGCGGGAATATAACAAACGCTTATTTTGTGCTCGAGTAGCTGCGGAGAACGCTTTTGGGATACTGGCAACTAGGTTTGGAGTATTCCAGAAACCAATATGTCTACAGCCAGAAAAAGCTACCATAGTAACGTAATTATTACGTTGGATTGTTGTAACTTATACAATTTTCTTTCTCAGAAAAGTGCCAACATATACTTACCTTGTAGCAGTGACAGTACAGATGAGTGCACTTTGTTACTTTTACAAGGTACGTCCCATAGAAACAGTTCAAACAATGCTAAACAAACCAGGGTACGCTTTTGCGAGTATTTAAGCAATAAAGGCAAAATGTGAAATTCATGCAGTGAATGTTTGTAAATAATTAAAAACAAATAATAAGCAAATCTGTAAAAAAAAAAAAGTTTGTGTTGTAACTTAACTATAGTTTTGGACTTAGGAAGTTATTCGTAATTAAAAGATTTAGACATGATGGTAATAGATATAATATGCCATTAGAATATGAACTCAGCCTAGCGCCGCCATTACACGGTTGAGAGTACAGGAAACGGAAATGAAAGAGAGAGCAAAGAATAGCAAAACTCATAGCCTTCTGGCTGACTACATAACAGTTTGGTAGAAAGGTAAATTATTATTATATGATTTGTTTGTAAAATATAGGTTATTAAAAATCTATATTACATTTATTATATATTTCTGTGTATTTTATTTCTAAACAACTCCATTAGTTCGTGTCTACTCTCAAATCCCTCCTTGACATAATTATCATTCTAGATCAGGGTTCGCAAACTCTCAGCCCGTGTGCCAAATTAGGCCCGCCAGACATAATTGACCGGCCCGCTTACCTGCAATACTTTATATAAATATACAGCTATGCAGTCCTAGAAACGTGTGAAGGGCTAATAAAAGTTCTACAAAACTACATAAATGATATGTGGATGAATATAGCATTGCTTGTATAATATTTAACATAGATTTAATCAAAATTAATATACATGTAATTCATTGCTATTAAGGTTGTTCAACATGGTACTTTTGTATATTACAATTACAAAATAATATTATCATTTTATGGAGAAAATAGAGACTTTAAATGGTGCTCTTCATTTGAGGGCTGACAATTATTTAACTATGTTTCATTAGGATTAGGATGACACAATAGTGGCTCATTTGAATGTTGGTGATGATAATGAGAGGGTGTGTTACTGTAGGAAGGAATTCGACTGGCCATACTTGTAGACTCTGAAGTAGACGAATAAAAAATGCTTGGACTTGTTAATTGAAAACCTTCATTTATTTTTACTGAGTCCTTGTTTAACGTTCCTAATTGAGCTTCGAATAAAACATCATTATTGCCTTCTCTGCGAACAATCGTTGCCTAGGATGAACATCTTTTAATTTCTTTGCCCACACTCTGGCAATGTCTAAATACTCATCATTGACATTTCCTTCTTTTGATGAATTCGCCAAATACTTACACGTGAGGCTTAGTAGCTCATTTTGTTTTGCTGTAAGGCCTTGTGTCTTTTGCTTTTTAGCTGGCTGTTGTGAAGGTAGGCCTACAATCGAGCTTGATGATGCAGCCATTGGTTTTGGGGTGGTGACCACTATTGGTGTTTGTGGTCTTACCACCCACTCTACTACCTCTTATCTACGGCCACACTAGACCAAAATGAAAGTGGGTTGTAATCTAAAAGTTATAAAGAAGTAAGACGTTAGCAACAATTAAATAACAATATGAATATTTTATTCAAGATAACAACAATTGAAGCAATAATTTACATGGCCTCAAAAATCCATCGGGGTATGTTGAAAATCATGTTAATATTAAAGCGCATGAATGTTTTTAAACATGAAACATATCCTTAAGTCAACTAGTTCAGTCTGGTAGAGACAACAACTCGACCAAACTACACTGTCAGTTTCACAACAGTGAATATTGACAAAACAACCTTAAGCGTTGACTATTTGAACAAATCATTACTTTAAAAATATTTAGTAAGATATTTATTTGACTACAAAAAAGAGCCTAATGGACATCTTTGAAATGGTTACATAGGTGTCTGTTTCACTACATTGAATACAGACAGAAAAAAGAAGGTTAAATATCATCCAGATATTTTTTTAAACACGAGAGTTTGGCTTACCGGCATTAAGTCAAACTCCCGCGGGACTATTAAATGTCGACCCAATAAAATACATTAACAAGATTTCTACTTGTTAATAAATAATATGACATACAAAAAGTCTAGTTAAACCACAAGTTATTTCAATTAAATTATTTGGAAAGTTATTAAGTCTAAATCAATCAATCCGTAAAACTTTACGTTACTTTAATATATTATTCAAATAACAATTAAATAAGAAAACATTATAAAAAAAGGGATTTTACATTTACTTAGTCTGCAAAACTCAGTCAATTTAAATTAAATACTTCTAATAAAAATAAGTTTATAAATGTGGCAATCTAATATTTTAAGTGACTTCACTGACACTAGCGCCCAAGTGGCGACAAAAAGAATTAAGTGTCTCATAACAAAATTTTGTTTTATAAAAAACTTTTAGTAAATAATTTACGTTGCCTATTTTGGCTTATACCAAAAATTTACATTACTTTAATTCAAAATTGAACAAGCCATAGTTCAAATCTATTAAATTAACATCGATGAGGTAATATACATAAAATACGTAATCATCCTGCAAATGTCCAAATCCAGGACAGGACTTATCCAGACGGCGTCGAATATAAATGTTTAAGACATGACTTCTCTTGAAGGGGTAACTGGAACTAAATTCAGTTAAGGAACGTCTAAACAACTTTTCAATTAACAATTAATCTTATATAATCTCATCCTTCTTTATATGTTTCACGGTTTATTGATTTGTTAACCTCTAACAACTAAATTTATATAATAATTCCCTGTCACTTATATCAAAGTTTTCTTTCTCGAAAACTTCTGTTTACTATTACCAAGTCTTATTCAGGTCATTCGTCAATTTAATATTTTATATGTTTTTAATTCTTTAACCTGTAATTTTTAATATCAATGTAATTGTAACTTTTGTTATAATTTTAATATGTTTAATGTATTTTACCCCAGTCAATTGTCCTAATTTATATTTACTCCATTTCACTTTCACAAAATATAACTGATTCTATTATAAATTTTTATAATACTTTATTCAATATGTGGTCTTACAAAGTAATGTGCTATACTTATTCTCTGACAATTTTTATTCAAACTCTTTATTATCTATATTTTTAAGGTTCTTGGATTCAATTCACCATATAACCTAGGTAATCTCATATGTTTTCTAGTTTTACTGTATAAGTATTTACTTGATTTTCTTTATTCATTAAACCTCTTTATAACTTATTCTTAGGCGTTCCTTTCAATTAATTAATATCACAACTCTCCTTACTAAATCACAATGAATTTAATTAATAAGAGTACTTGTTATTTACAACGCACCCTGCCACAACGTTCAATTAAACCCACCACCGACATCTTTACGTAAAAGAGACCTAATGAATTGATTGAAACAACACAATATCCCTTTAGTAATACTATGCTCATACCCGAATTATATTCACTTATTCAACTGCACAAACTATGACTTAAGATATTTAGGATTGATACAGCACTAGCAAAGTATGGACACTCTGTTCTGCGTGTACTCCCATAACATCTTGATTTCAACCCTATAGAATTGATATAGGCAGTGGTAAAGGACTATATTTCTAAAAAGAAAGTTACATTCAATGTAAACGCCGTTATGAGCCTGGCGGAGGGAAAATTTAATTCTTCAATGAAAGAGGAATGGCTAGCGCGATGCACACGTACAAGGAACATTAAAGAAGAATTCTTGAAATCGGAGAAAATAATTGATGAACTATCCAATAGGCTAGTATTATCATCAACTTGTAGGACGATTCGTCAGACAACAGCTCCATCAAAAACACTTCGAGTGATGAGGGCGATAATATGAGTGGCTTGGAATCTTTTGAAGATATATAAGATAAGTAGTAGATGTTTGTGTCTTTGGTAGTAGTGAAGAATGTCTCATACCTGGGAGAGAGAAACATCATTACCTACCCCATTCCTATCATCTCATCTACTCCCACATGCACGGTTGAGTTCCATGTAAAGCCTCACCAGTAGTACTTAAACATATGCTGGAGGTAATGAAATGGACTCCAGAACTAATCATGAACAGTCGGAAAATCATATCTATGCGTTAAGGCCCACTCCACTTTATTTACTCGCTGAACTTTGTATCGATGGAGTTGTCCAAGATGGTCAAAACATTGGGCTGGGATGAGTCCTTGGCCAAGGGATATTTCCATCTATTCAACAAGAAGTAAAACAGGGGGTATAGAGGTACCTTGCCTTCAAAGAAGGGCTACGGCAATGGTGAAGTGTCAGTGGAGGAAAAGGAGCACTTTGGGGTGTGGTATGACACGCCGCCAGTCAAAGATAATTATGTATTTGATTTCAAACGTTAGTTGGAATTGTAATGAGTGAAAAACGTAGAAACCCTACGTAAATCCTGGCTAAAGTTTAGAGACATGCTCATTTCAAAAAACTAAGGTGAGTCCTTTCAGAGAAACATGTACTATTGCCAGAGTGGAAATGCTGGTATATCACTGGCATCTCTTTACAGAACATACCATCGGTATTATTTCTAACAGTGGCTACCGGTGTGCAGACCAACAGTCACACGTCGCTGTACAATAGCTTTGCTGGGAGGACCATCAGAACCAAATCTTAATTCTTTATGTGGGCAAAAGCAGTGAGGAATTCGTGCTAGGGTAACGTGTAAATTTCATTGCTAAAGCTGGATATAGCATCCCCATCTACCAATTTTAGGAATGCTGTTGGCATAGGTGTCTTCTTTGTTATCAAAACAGCCGACATGATACCATTGAAACGCGATGAGGTGACCATAGCCTCCATGTAAAAGCTTAAGAATGCTGGATACATGGTCGTAGAAATGTGATAGTGCATGTTTAATACGATGAAACGTACCAACAAGAATATGAGGCAATTTGTACTCCAGAAAAAGTGCACAGCAAGGAGCCCGATGCATAAAAAAATGTGCCGGAAGTGCTAGGAATAGAAAAACAGAGGCATATGTCAGCATGATGACAAGAAGGATATTTAGCTGACAGGCATCTGAGTGATTGACGAGATCCATAAAGCCATGGAAAAGATTGCTATACCTCAGTTTTATCTTCTGTGGTGCTGACTGACAGCTCACAGCTGACTTCTGACAGTCAACAGTTAGGTATATACCTAAATTTTGACTGTCAGAAGTGACAACTGCTAAAGACATGGTTTTTGCAGATCATATGGTTCGGCGTTGGGATACATAATTTGGTCTGGTAGCTTTTCAAAGCCGTCAGAAGTCAGCTGTGAGCTGTCAGTCAGCACCACAGAAGCTAAAACTGAGGTATACACCGTTGAAGCCGTACACGATGTGTGGGGATACAATATATCTGTCTATGACCACCAGATATGTTATAGCGACTTGTTTAACGGGTACATTGATACTTTATTGAAAATTAAATAAGAAGCCAACGGCCAGAATGATGTACCTCCACAAGAGGAAAAATTAACTCACATTCAAAATTATGATCAAAGGGAAGGTGTAAAACGCGATTTTGACTCTGTAAAAACCCTGGTCTCCACGCAACGGGTAAACGCTTTTTAAATTCACAATGGGGAAAGTTTGGACAAAGACCCGATTTACCACACATAGCCACTGTCAACAACTATCAGGGCATTCACAAGTATCTGTATGACATGTACATCATCATGGACAGCTCACATACGGTCAGTCTATTGTGTGGTTTTGTAATTTGGAACTCCCCTTTTACTTCTAGTGACTGTTCTGAATAGGTTTTAAGTTTTAGAGATGTCTGACTTAATTTAATTTGTGAAACTTAATTTCTACATTAAAAAAATCGGAAATTTTGTTACAACAGCCCATTATCCACTACCATACTCACAGGTTTCCTTCTTACTAACACTATTACTGCCCATTTTTCCTCTAGATTGTTCACATTAATTGCATGACTATTATACAAATTCAACTGCCCTCTTCATATTCTTGTTTTACTGCATGCACATTCCCTCTACTTTTACACACCAATTCCAGATGACTTACTTTGTCACGCCTATGGCATTTACTATTTTGAACAAACAGTTACTCTTTGGGGTATGATTTTCTCTTCCACAACAATATCATGATTAAACGTTGGACTCTTCCCTTGTCCATATTTATTTCCCTTGGTATAGCTCTCGGCTGCTTGCACACGTCAGTGCTATCCAACTTGCAAACATTGTCTATATTAGTTGAACTCGATTGACTATGAAACACTTTCACTTGATGATCAGCTTCCTCTCAACGCGATCTTACGTTTAGTCCCTCTTGAAATGTTATTTAAGCTTCCACCACTAACCTTTGTTGGATCTCTTACGATATCAAATCACTAACTAACATATCAAACAAAGCTTCGTCTAGAAACACTCTATAGTCACATAAAGCCGCTACCTGTTTAATTTACATCGCATATTCAGTGATATTTTCCACATTCGTTGAAACTTCTTCCTTAACCTCATTCTCTCCGCTATAATGGATTTCTTTATAGTATAATATAGTTTCTGTGAATTATCCAACTCTACGGACATTTTTGAATAAGGCACATCTGGTACTAACAAGTTTTTTTTTAAAAACTTTATAAGTTCTGGATCCGATCGTCACAAATAATAATGAAACATCATGCACCAAAAAGAGCATATCCAATCTTAATAAAGAACTATTAATTCTTCCACCTCCTCATTAAACCTGTTAAACATTGTTGCCGTTATAATAATTGCTGCAAAAAGGTTTCACTCGTCACCCCAAATATTAAAGATTTGTATATTATGATTTTCCTCGTAGCCCCTGTTGTATTTCTTATTTATACATTATTTGACCCACATTTTGGATTTAGAACTGTAACGTTCACTTTAACTGTAGGTATTCTAACACAACTTATCTTGCCACACACAATCAATACACTCCCTAACATCTCCAAACTAACGTCCTTTTCTACCATCCACCATCTTCTTGTTTCTTGATTTGAATATCTTACAACATAAGACTGGGAAGTCAATTAGCAAAATCTACAGTAGTCTACACCTGACCGGGATTTGATCAAAAGCCTCCCCATCAGATGCAAACCTGACTGGATGAGCTTTATATTTAGTCCGCATGCCAACCGGTGAAGGTATAACTATTTCTTTTTTTAATTCATAGGCTATTTTTAATAGTATGTGCGAAAATCTAGCCATACTTAAAATTTTAAAAGGCATAAACTCAAACTGATGGGTAGACCTTAAAGTTTTTCAATTGTATAGTGCATTTTAGTCTGAAAAGGCCCTAACTTTAAGTCACAAAATAAATTATGAAACATATACTCGCAAACAACAAGGATGATTTTTAGTTTATTTAGAAATCATCCAACAGCAGTCTAAATACTATTTATAATAAAATAGTAGCCGGCCCCGCAGTGTAGTGGTCATTGCACCTGTCTACGAGCCTAGGGATCCCGGGTTCTATTCCCGGATGCTATATTGAGTCTTTTTCTCGAAAGGGTACTTTCTCCTATGGTCACCAGGGTTTGGTTAGTTAGGCTTAAGTTAGGTTTTAAGTGTTTCCACTGGTTCCACACTAGGGTGGGCCGAAAAAATTAAATTAAGTTTCATTTTAAAATACCTTCCAAAAGTTGCATTTTAATATATTAAACAAGAGTAAAAAAGTCATTAAATTTGAAAAATATCTTCTGCCCTCTACCAGGTATTTTATTATATTTACAATATAAAACCAAATAGTGTAATCACGTAATACCATTTCCCGCTAGTGTACTATTTCTTTTAAATAACAGAAGCACATCATTTTTCTAGGAAATCCACTTAGAGCTTGTTTATGACGATTGAAATGAGATACCAAAATATTAGTCAGCATATTAACATGATTGATGAACATGAGCAAATGAGCAAGTTGTCATTTGCCTCTTATCGCTCTAGTCTCCACTCTGACTTCGCCTTTGCCCCCTACCCTTTCACCACGATAAACGAAATAAGCAGCAGCAGGAAGGCCGGGAGCACAGAGTAGTGTTGAGACAGTAGCTAGTTGCTTTGCAGCTGCCATTGTGTGCGAACAAATATTGCTATTTCTACATGGTTTCTGTGTTTTTATAGAAAAAAATCATAAAAATTGTGCTTCTTATGTGTTGGTGACTACATGAACAATTTAATTAAAACATTCTCAAAGTGATCTTGATCTGTGTGAGCTCGTTTATTAAATGAGTGTGACGAGCTTAAATATGACTAGAAGTAAAGTACAGTGTCCAATTTTTGAGATACCTAGGGAGCTTAGTAAACTCCTTTTTACCAATAACAGAAGATGTTTTGAGGTGTTATTTGCTTATACGGTATGACTTGAAATTTAAGATGTCCGGAAAAGAGCCTACTTTCTGTAAAATATCTAAATTGGTACTAAACAACATTGAAGAAATTTGGAAAACAGCTTCAATTCCTACTGTATCACACGATCATATACAGAAACTGCTTCGCAGCTACCAAAATAAGTACCAAAGCCTTGTAAGATATCCTAAAGCCAAACGAAATCCAAACTACGACATCAGAGTTGATACTTATATATATATATATATATGACTTCATTGAAACAAATAGGCTAAAAAGAAAGGAAGAAAGAAAATCTAAACAGGCCAAGAAATTTGTTAAATCTAGCGTTTACGATTATACACAAATAAATTTCGATGAAAAATTTAACTATCAAAATACTAAGTCTTCTACATCAGACTCGGAATCATCTTCACACGAGGAATCTGTGTGTAGTACACATCCTTCCACTTCTAAAGTTGGTGAACGATGTCTTCAAATGAGATTGCAGCTTCCAACACTAGCAAGAGTGTGTGATAAATATGGTGTATCGGATAAATCAGCTGCAGCTATTGCTTCAGCTGTTTTGCAAGATGTTGGAGTGATAACAACAACGGATTGCTCAAAAGTAATTGATAAAAATAAAGTTAGAAGAATTCGTCAAAAAAATCACTCCGTATTCTCAGTGAATAATTTCAAGCCTCATTTAAATTAATAAAAGGTATCTTCTTTGATGTTAGGAAAGTTAAAACTTTAAGCCAAGAAGAGAAAGAAGAGCGACACTATCAAAGAAATGTTGTAGAATAACATATCTCTCTTATTGAAGAACCAGGGTCTGTCAGACGATGATCTTAAATCCTTAATGATTGAGAGCATTATATCAAAGGTGGAGTTTACAAGCTATCCTTGTCATACACAGGTTGTAGAGAGGTGTGTAAAGTTAGTATTTGAGGTATCTTCTTCAGTAGTTGGTACAGAGGACATAGATGGTTTTATTCGAACAAGAATTAAGTCACGAGAAACTATGCCATGTTTTGAGAATAAAGCCCAATTTAAAATTCTAACACACTCCTTTTGAATGGTTTTAATGTTAAGTATATCTAACAATAATTTTAAATGCATTTTTCACCAAACGATAGTGTATACATTATAAAAATGTGAGACAGTAAACAAACTTGTGAATTTTTAAATATTTTTCACAAATTTTATTATTTTTATTTAATGTCTTCAGTTAAAATTATCTATAAGTATCAGTAATGCTTATTTATAAATAGCTATAGTAAAATATTTTCATAAAAAGGTGCATTATGGTATTTTAAAATTATCTTCAGAGCCCTGCGTTTGTGGAGATTGCGATAATTCGCGAATGTTAGATATGGCATTTTTTCTTTCAGATGTTCACATTTCAGGTTACCCTGATTGCAAATATATGCTCAGAATTGTCGCGATAATTCGCGAAATCGGCGTTTTAGCGCGATATTCGCGATTTCAAACGATGTCCGTGATTTAGTCGCAAACTGCATGTTGCAGTTTGGTGATGTTGAGTAGTTATTTTGTATTTTTCTAGCCTAAATTGAGATTTAAAAATATAGTCACAATTTTTGTGAAGTAACAAGATGATTTTTGTGTAATATTTTGTCTTTGTGACTTGTACATACTTTTCCCGGACCAGCTGCCACTAAATCTTACTTTTTTAATAAGTTGACAGCACATTTTTTTGCGGACTTGTGTTCTTTACCGTTTTGTACAAACAAAATGTAATTTTTTGTTTTCACTTCAATATGTTTAGTTTACCTGTTTCAAACATTGTCCTGGAAGTCTAGTTTTAACCCAACAAAGTCACCTTAATCACGAAAGTTTGGTAAAAACCACTTTTTTAACGCTTTGGTCTTAATTCGATAATTTGGTCGCAAAAATAGGATTTTTGTAATTCACCGCTTATTCACCGCTTTTGGGAAACTTAAAAAACGAAATTGGTCTTTTTTATTCACCATAAAAGCAGGGCTCTGATTATCTTGTTTATTTATTAAAACCAAGCGCTATCAAAATAGTATGAAATAGCTGAGTTGTTAATGTATATGTTGAGAGTTTAGTAGAGGGCAAAAGATGTTATTTAAAAAAGTCGCTATTTAATATAAAATGCAACTTTTGTTCGCTATTGTAGTTTCAAATTCCCAATATTTAAAAAAAAGTCAATTCAGCCCACCCTATTCCGCACCCTCATATTCATTATCACCCTCATCTCATCTCATTTGGACATGGAAAGAGCCTCCATGGAAAGGATGTATGATAAGTACATTCGGGCGTCCCCTGAGCAACAGTACATTAGTACTGGCTTATCTTTCGACAAACTGGGCTACGAAATATGTAACCTGGAGAGCAATCTTACTGTAGTAGAATAGCAATAGAAATGTAGGCTTAGAACATATAATCTTTTTTTTATCTTATTTTAAATTTAAAAGTATTAATAGCAGCTTTTGTCATTTTTATCTACCTACCTACTAGTTTCATTTCACAATACAAAGAGTATCACCTTAAAATGTTATCTTTCACTAAAAATGTATAGTATGTGTGATCGTTACCAACAAATATTTTGTTACGGGTGGATGGCTCAAGTTTGATTGATATTTGAGTTTTTTTTATTCTTTAGAAGTATTAATTACCACTGTACCGTGGCTACAAACATCTTCGCCATCTAACCTACACCACTTACAAAAGTACACACACTTACCCCGTTTTACCGGGAAACCAGCGCTGTGTTTGGAACTTCCGCACATCAACCCACATGATTGTTCACCGTTCACATTAAACAAGAATGAAGTCACAGAGTGTTCGCTTTCCCCAAGTGGTAAGCAATGCGCAGGCGCTAGAACTGGAAGAAAGAGGTGCTCTGTGCTATCACGTGTGTTACCTTAACCTCCTCCCCCCCCCTCCCCCCCACCCGAACTATCGCTCTTTCGACGTTGTGCGCTGGCGTCGAGGAGAGACCAACGCGATAACTTGCTGAAGAGGACATCATTGGACTTGTAATAACTCCCTCCCATAATTTCCCCGCTGGGCTAATTCGAATATAAGCTTATACCCGGCATGGAGAAATCACTCTTTGATGCAATTAGGATTTAGGAACTTACAACATATAAGTGTACATTATGTTGGAAAGGTTTTTTTATTTATAGTTTTTTATAGAGGAAAACTGAGGAACGACTAAACTCTTCCTAAACTATGTAGGGATTCAATTTGAGATTGCTTCGGCAAATTTATTCATTAATTTTGTACTAAAGTAATTTTTCTGATAATTAGATTTGTTTAGGTTACGGGAATGTTATGGTCTTGTGCCTTTTAGTGCTGGTTAGGCTATATTATTTTCAAATTAAATTAAGTAATTTAATATTTGTGCGCTATTTTGCACTATAGTTCGTTTGGCTTTCAGTGGTAGTGAGTCTAGGTGATTCTAATATGGTTTGTTATCATATTTTCAATTTCTACGCGATTAGGATTTTAATATGTTCAAAGTTTATTATGGAGTAAGTAAATAAGTTTGAATGATATTATGCTTTTTGGTGTGTAGGCTACCCCCGCCTCACGGGTTGTTAGACGAGAATAATGACTTTGCTAGTAAATATTGTATCCAGGGGTATGGCTATGATCAGAAACTTATTAGTTGATAGGTATAAGTTATGAAATATGATATTTATAGACTTTCTAACAAGTTTAATTTCTGATATTTATAAATATCATTTGAATGGCTTAGCCATGTTGATTAGACGGTAGGGTGTATTCCCGCATTTATTTCTTTTTGATTACTGTTCGCAAACATTAACCTTTTTTACTTTTGAATTGATATTGATTTGGACCGCTCTCATATATTTAACAAGTCATGGATGAAGGTATTTTTCTATAAAGTATTGTATGTTAAATTATCCTTTTAAGATTTCATCCATGGAGAATCACGTGCTTTTCAAGAATAGTCTAGAAGGATTGCACCATTAAAACTAATTTTTTATTTCAAAATTTCACTCCGTAGTATTTACCAAACAAGCAAGAGACGCCAGATCCCTATACCCAATAGGAAGCTAGCCCTCAAGACACCTGTCGCAGGATAGCTTTTGATTTGTTGGTTTTGACACTGGTCACGAGAGGTCCAAGGGGCAAAGGGTATGTCATATATAAGCTGTGTGCGCGTAAGAACACACAGAGAGTGTCGGCCACATAAATCTAGAGAACGTGTAATATCACGACAGTACATAATTTGTATTTCAAGTAAAATTGTATAAGAAGATATAATCACTACAATAAATCGTGTGCAACATTAACAGTTGTATTTATTTAAGTCAAATAAACCGTAACATAATAATTGGCGCTTGATCACGGGGCTATAAATACCAATTATATCTCAATAATTCCTAATCATTTAAATTGGTTCTGTTAACTTATTAAGAATGTTCTTTAATATTGACTAATGCATTTAGTACTCTGTAGCCTTATGATACTATTCTTTTTACTTAAGCACATTTATTCGCTTTCCGATAAATGTTGTTGTATTATTGCTACTGCGCATTGTCCGCAACCAACAAAATAAATATTGTTAACCTTTTGATCATTATCTCTGATAATAAAACGGCCTTCGGGCCATTATCAATTTCATGTTATTTGCTATGCATTTACAACAAGCAAACTCTAACTTCCTTAAATTGAATGGTTGAATACTTTAATTTACTAATAGTTAACACTGCCAGGTTTGGGTACTTAGTTTTACTGATTAGGGTCTGGGCCAAATTAAGATCCCTAGTGATATACTTTTCTATTCTTTGTATTGTAACGCCTTCACTATTGAGAGAAGGGGTAGATCTGAAACAACTCTGCTAGAAGGGTTGACCATTCAAATAATAACAAGAAAGATACGTTTTAGCGAAACTTACTAGCATTTGCCTAAAAATAGTCTTAACTATGCCAGATCGCAATGGCATGGAAAGCTAATTTTTCAATGGGGTGGGTGGAGGATCCCACTATAAAATGTTACTATACCTCTAGCCTATAAAAGTTTTTGTACATACATATGGAGAACCCCCTTTTTATGCTTTTTCCAGACCTTAAATGAGCCTCTAACCTCCTGGATAACTCAGAAGTACATAATACTAAGACCTAAATGGTTATTAAATATTTTATAAAATATTCAAATGCTACAGACCTACTTTTAAATAATAGTAACTTAATATTTAACCTTTATTTTTAAACAATCTTTACAAACTTAGTAGGTGACCTGGTGGTCTAGGGTTAAGGTGTCAGACTTCTGTGCTAGGGTCCGGGGCTCAATCCTCGGTCCCAGCACAGATTTATCTGATTGCCAAACCCTTCCTTCACCTCTGACAAGACGTGTATTAATCACAACTTGTGAATGTGAGGAATGCCAGGCCTCCACCATGGTTCGGATTCCACGTTAAACGGTAGGTCCTCCATTTCATCTCACAACCACCCTACCATTACACATTAGCGTAAGTGCGTATAACCCGAACGGGTGGTAAGACGCGGTGCTAATAATAATAAAATAAATACAATCTTAGTCATTGACTATTACATTTCAAACACGAGTATAAGATATTTTCCGTGTGCTGTTTATACTGTAGGCCTACTTGGTTAGGGCTTCTTCTCGCATTCTCATTGGTTGATACTTCTCAAGTGCAAGGGTTGTCTATGATCAATTCTGTATATAATACATACAAAACTAAACTTTAATCAACATGATCAATGAATTGTGCCCTATTCACTATGTTTCGAATATGAACGCTCTAATCGCAAGTAATGTGTTTTAACTTGTAAATTATGTGTTATGCACTATTTGCTATTAACTATGCGTTATGCATGGATTTAACCCAGCCTAAAATAGTTTCCTCTTTCCTTCTCACAATGAGGCTAGACTCAATTTTTTTTAAATAAAATTTATCTTCCTCATCCCTATACTTCATTTGTGTGATTAAAAAGCGAATAGCGACTGGGAGTAAGATATGACCATAAAAAATAACTAGATAACCAGGCATTATTAAAACTAACAATTTGTCATGATTTGTGACATTTATGAACTCATTATAATGAAGTGGTTTTGTTGAGTTAGTATAACTATATCTATACCTGTAATTTAACAATAAAAAATGCACTAACCTTCCACAGGCCACCATATCGATACCTTTATCAAGTATCACAAAAACAACCATCGAAAAAAAAGATAACATTTTGATTGAGAAAGAAGGGACAATGCCCAGTGCCGTTTCTAGACTGATTAGTGCTAGATAACTTCTTTAATTGGTGATGTTTTTAATCAGCATTTTACACTGTTTTTCATCCCAAATAGTCCTCACGTGATCATGATATAAAATCATGTTTCGAAATCTTTACGTAACGTACGTGAATAAGGTCATTCGACAATAAACATTTTATTGCGCAATTTTAACTAATATTTAGTATAGATACACTTTCATATGAGGTGTTCAGAAATAAATATTTATAATATTAATAACTTTTAGAAGTATCCGGCGTAGGTCATTGTAGCTTTTCTTTGCTTCAAACAGAAAAAAAACTCTTTATTTTAATTCTTCCGACACAGTTTTTAATTAATTTAAAAAAATTCAAATTTAAAAATTCTGGCTTTGAGGTTCACATGTTTGTGTATAGGTGCTAATAATGTTTACAGTTCAGACCTCTGTGTGCTATAAATATCGCGCAATCCTCATGACAGACACACACACTCTTCATTTTATTATTATATAGATCAGTGGTTTTTAACCTTTTGGAAGTCATGTAACACTTTTGATAAGAAGAAAACTTTGCGGAATACCAAAGGCATTACGATAATAACACCAGCAATAAAAATAAGCATTGGCTTAACTTTTATAAAAATATAACTTTTTAAAGCAATACTTTAGATGTAAGCTTTTGGAGATTTCAGCAATATCAGATCTAATATGTTACACAGCTACCCTAATTTCTTTGTTTATATTTCTAAGTCTTTTACGTTTTTTAGTTTTTATATCGGTCAATGTTGAGAAATGAGTTCACATAATTAATATAATGTTGAAAACTGTAACAAAATTTTCACTGTCCTTGTGAAGAGAGCTGGGTATTCGGCTTGGACAAAAATCCAAAATTACTTAAGAGTTATTTAAGAGAATTTCAATTTTAGAGTACGATTCGTTGACAAGGTACCAATTTGTTCTTCTTGTTACGAAAATTCACAACTCGATATATTAACTGTGCCAAATGGATTTCCCATCCAGTCTTAGTTGTCTGTATTTAAGGAAGAAACGAAACTTGATATCTTGTCTTCCAATATTGTTAAATGTTGTGTTATAACGGAAATAATTCCCTCAAAATTTTTATTATGGAGCGAAGGAAACATACCTACTGTATTTTTTTTTCCTGATATATGATTTTTCCCTAGAGTTTTTTTTTTCCGAAAAAACTGACCATTTGCCAGGGAATGTTAATATATTTTCATTTTTCCCTTTGGATACTCGTATTACCGCTATTTAAGTAATTAGAAATATTGGCCGGATACGACATTTTAGCACACCAAATATAATCTTGAAGATATTTTACAAAAGCATCTTGACCCTCATTTTGAAAAAAGGCTAATAATTTATTCTTAAGTTCTAAAATTCGGCATAGTACTTTACCCCTGGATAACCATCTTATTTCGGTGTGTAAAAGCAAAGATTCATACTGAGCTTCCATAGATATGCAAAGTTTTTTTTTATAAAGGCGTTCTTTTAATGTAATTTACCATATTTACAACTTGGTCTAATACAGATTTTAATGTTGCCGGTAATGTTTTTAAAACTAGTAATTCTATTTTCACTACCCGTACAAATTACTACACATAGCTTCCATAAAATTTTAAAATTTTCTAGACAAGACATAATAGATTCAAAAATATTTTGTCCTGTTGTACGTTAGGTAAATTATCTGCAGGATAGAAATTGATTCACTATTTCGTTTTCATTAAAAAAACGAACTAATCCTAACGAATTGCTAACGTCAAAGGACTCGTTAGTTTGTAAAGCAAATTGTCGTTTGCAAGGTTTTATTATTATTATTATTATTATTATTATTATTATAGTTTTGAGGCCCATCGACACAATGAGGTCATTAGGGCCTTAAACGATATAAAAACATAGTAAAATCCTCATAGGGAAAAGTCATATTAAAAAATTCGCCTTTCGGAATAAGCAGGTGAAAACACAACATAAAAAACCCATCTACAAACACTAACATTTGTGTACAAGTTTAAAAAGACCAAATCTCAATATGAGAAATTTCCTATTTGAGACAATCCATAGGAGTGTTCAAATGGACTAATAGTATTATTTGAGTGATTCACCTGCTAAAAAAACACACAGGGGTATACAATACATTAAAAATACAGAACAAGCATATTAAACTATAATACGTTAAAAGGATAAAAGATAAAACAAACATATTTATATATAATACTATAAAAAGACAAAACCAAGCATATTTAAATATAATACGTTAAAAGGACAAAACAAACATATTAAAATATACTACGTTAAAAAAATATTAAAATATAATACATTAAAAAGACAAAACGAACTCATTAAAATATAATACGTTGAAAAGACATAACAAACTCAATGAAATATGTCCAACTCGGAGTCTTGTCATGATGTCATCCTTTATTCTAGACTTTCGTATGGAAGAGGGCCATCGTGACACACCGTCCCTGATGGAATGCAGCGTGTTCTGATCACTGCTCGTGCCAGGTGCGTTAGACCCCACGCTGAACATAAACCTTTTGATCTAATAACAAGACACCCATACTTGTCTCAGGAGGGAGATGAACTGCCCCCTTGGCTGCCTGATCCGCCATTTCACTTCCTGAAAGACCAGCGTGACCAGGAATCCAGAAGAAGGCGAGCTGGGTGTTTAACAATTCAAATTTTAAATTTTGCTCTTGTATCATTTGCACGAGGGGATTCCAAGAGTACAGAGTGGACAATGCCAACAGAGCACTCATGGAATCCATGCAGATGAGGGCAGAATGGTGACAATTACGGTATACAAAACACCAAGATTTAAAAAGGAGTATAGTTCTGCCTTAAAAACACTGGATTCACCAGGTAAAACAAATTTAAAATAATTTCCTTCCACAACAAAGGCTCATTCCCCGGAGCCCCCAGATTTCAAATCATCCGTGTAGATATGTTGAAATCCTTGAAAGCGAGGGAAGAGGAGCTAATTAAAGGCTCTCTCATAAATTATGTGTGGTATTGTCGCTTTAGGGAACTTGGCAAGATCAAGTATACATTGAGGCAGACGTATATTCCAGAGAGAAACATGACCTAGAGAAGTGGAAGTATTATCACACACGTGTCGAAGACAGATAAGATCCTAATCCCAACCAGCCTTGTACTATACCATTTGGTTTGCATACAAGACGCGGTTGATAGAATGGAACACAGAATGGTAGCTTATGTGCTATGGAAAGCAGTGAAGCTTAGCCACCTAATGAATCGTTGCTTCTCCTATCACGTAGAAAAAGAAACGATTGGTATTACATAATTAAATAAGTTATACTTGATGAAGAATAGGGAAGGAAAATGCATCACAGAAATATATAAGTTTAACTAATAAGTTTATCAAAAATCAAACAAAAGATATAGAATTATATATGAGTGATAAGATTGTAATTCAATTAATTAACGATAGCTGCATTCCGTTATCAAGGTAGAAAACATTAGGTTGGACAAATAGTTATTAATGCGTTGTAGACAAGGAACCGACAGAAGTTAGATATAACATCTCGTTTAGGTTAATAACTCTAGAAATAGGGATATTCGCTCTTACTCGAACGATGAAGCGTCTGCCACAACTCGGCAACAGTAAAAAAGGGAATTAAGTTTTAGGCAATATACAAAAATACAATTTAGCCATGCTAATACCAGACTAATACCCGAGAGGTCTAATCATGAAAAATAGTGAAACAATTTAAAATAGAAACATACCATCAAATCCTATATTTTTAGAGTTACTAAGAAGAATGTTATTTAAGCTAGCTAGCTTGTATTAACCCTCATGGAGAGTCACGAAAAACCAAAGAATAATATCCTATAAGAGGAGCTTCAATTTTACAAATAATAGATGGCTAACAATTATACATCTACCCATTAATAGGGCATACAATAGCTAATACAAACTATCTTTGACACTAAGATAAATATGGCGCCTGAAGGAGCGGAAACAAAGCATTATCCTCGCGGGCCATTACTTCAATCATAGAGAAAGGAATACCACTAGAGGGAACGAAGGATAAGGAAAAACTCAGTCCAGTTTAGAACAATGGAAACTGTAGTTCTGTCGATTCACCGCAGAGGAGCGCTGACAAACGTACTT